>OZ018323.1:153471587-153669087 GCA_963969495.1 Ceratothoa steindachneri | reverse complement strand
GACGAACATCCTAACAATCAAAAATGACCTCAAACTACATGTATCACAAATCAGACAGAAAACGCAACATCCAAATCATCCCCTCCGCCACATTACCAGCCAACCTCCCAATCACCGACAAAAACATACCATTTTCGATAAAAACAACAACTACACAACCAACTTAGACACAGACCCTAACACAATAACAGAAGACACAATCAAGCAAAACCTAAAAAAAATCCACTCTCAGATCATACAACAATACTTGAAAAACAGAATCCACAACAAAATATTAAGTGCACCACCTCCAACCATACACAACTCAGAAAAAAAACTCACAAAGCAGATCAGAAGAACACTAGCACAGATACGAACAAACAACTCACCACTCCTGATATCTTACATGAACAAAATATCTCCCATGACCCATACAACACCTAACTGCCCCAAATGCCTAACACAGATACACGACACCACACATCTCTTCAACCGACCACAGATACACGCACACCTGGGCCCGGTGGATCTCTGGGAGAGACCCCGGGAGGGGGCGGGTCTGCTCCTGCGATGATCCGGGCAGCTGGGGTGGGGCCTGGGATAGGTGTTTAGAGTCCCAGACTCTTTTTCGGGCCGGGAACGGGGTCATCACCACCACCAACCCCTTTCAACACTTTGATTACTGTCGGTTTATTTGTGTACCTATGACCCTATAAGTTTACTCACAGTAAAGAGAAAAACAAACATACTGTTAAGTCATATAAGTATGTCCCAACAGTTTGTTACGTTGCATCTTTGATCTATTTGTGTTCCACGGAAAAATGTCTAATGGGCCTTGTATGTACCATAAAATATCTAGGCATTTTTTTTTGTCATTTCATTACTATTCATGAACAGTGAATCCAAACTAATAGTTTTCAAGCAAAGTTAGAATAAAATGCCCTAAACTTCAATAAAAAAGTGTATTGATATGGTTAACCATCTCACTTTCCTCCCCGACTCTGAACTTGACAGTACGTAAGGTCCAAGGAGAAAATCCAGAAGAAAATTCTAGGGGAATAACATGGGGTTTTGGCCCGGAAATACCACTAAGGCAGCTTAGAGTCACGCCTCCGTCCAAGCAGGATCATGCATTTAGTAGGATTTCCATCTATCAGGATCCAGACTCTTATCTATCGAGTCTTAGAGGGTTCACATTTCGATTAGATATTTTTCAGTTGAGTAAATCCATCAGTTATCATTCATCAAGAATATAAGATAATGTAATATATCTCAGTTATCTTAATTCGATAAAATATAATACTCCATGTTTGTTGATTTAAATTAAACAAAACTAATTAAAAGTAGAATAAATCCACAAAGCGCCTTGTAGTCAACAATTCATTAAATTTTGTCCTTTTTTAAGAGTAAAATGTAACCTTCAAAAAGAATAAAGTAGCTCTAAAATCAGTGGAATAACTTTCACTAAGTTGTTGGTGGCAAGACTTGACTGGCCATGAAAATTCTCAGTATTGCTGAAGACAGTGAAGAGGCAGGGTGTTGTTCTTCTAATATTCTCAAGGCTTAGTCAGACTTGAAGCCAACAATGGCTGCCGGTTCAGGTGGCCAAATAATATTTAAATATATAAAACAAAGAACTAGATTGGGTTTTCGCTTGATATGCCTCCTAGTTATCCTCCTTTATTTTGTAGGTAAGTAAAATTATTTGGGCGTCGGCAACTTTGCTTGTTCTTCAAGCTTCATATGCAGTGATCACTAAGTAAAGCGCTCGTGCGAGTTTCGAGACTTGTTGGAATGCGTTTGTAGTCTTACGTCAGCTGATTGATGCCTAAATAATTCGGTTATAGTCCATGGAAGAGAAAATCTTCTTTTAATAAAGGGTTTGGCGTTGAAATATATTATCTTTGAAACTTTTAACACTTGGAAATGATATTTAGGATTCCATCAACATAACTACAATCCTGTACCATTTTAGCTACTAATATTCCTTGACATAGAACAATGTCAAATAAAATAGCACCAACAACCGTACTCTACATTGGCTTCTGAAAATTAAAAATTGCGACTTAAACGATGCATTAGATCAAAATTTGCTTTAAATGATTCTCATTAGTTTTTCTTAATAACTTTTATTCTGTAATACATAACAAAATGAAGGAAGCGACCCCGTCCCCAAACAAAAAAAATGTCCTAGTACATATTAGATAAATCTTATTTACACGATTTGGAATATTTAATGAGCTATGCCCTGCACTTTATCAGATTCGTATTGGAAAATAAACTGCTATAGGTTTTAACTCTTATTAAAGTCCAAGATACATATTATCCGGCATCATTTTGGGGTGCTTCATTCCAATCTGATCTTCATTTCATGTTCAAAAACTTAAAAAATTGAAAGAGGAATTTAGAAGCGTTTTCATTCGAAAATTGAAAATCTGTTTCGAATCAAGTACTAAAAAATGAGCCTGGTCCTGGATATTGTGGATTTCGTTCAGATTTGCAACCTCTAGTATATATTAACCTTCGGACGGAATTAACTCATTTTCTTATTGCATTTAAAGAGCCAGAAGAACCTTGAGCGTTTCCCTGCCTGATCAACCGAGACAGTATTTTCCTGTTCTTCAAGTCGTTAGTGGTCGCACATCTCAGTTCACTATGAACTCATCGCAAAAACAAACGCCTAAAAACTACTTAGTGAGGAAACCCATAAGTTTAAATTGGTTAAAGAAGATAAAGCAAGTGGGAACGACTTAACCCGAGTTAGCTCGGTGTACATTTAAACTTGTATTTCTCGATTCTGATAACTCTAAGAGAATCATGGCTTTTAGAATCTAATCTTGGATCCATGGTTCGAGGAGAATGATAGTACATTTCCCAATCCATTTTATTAATGTTGAGTATTGTTGGTTTATTTATAACGGTTTTCTCTATCCTTAATTTACCGTTCTTGCCGTTGTTCATCTTCCCTCTTCAAAACTACCTCATCCGTAAAACCCATATAAGCAACTTAGAACCTTTTGGGAGAGTTACGCACCCATTAATTCCCTAACACTGAATTTAGCTCACTCTGAATAAGAACCTACGATACAGTTCTGCTACCCATGGTAGTTCTCAAATTCTTTGTGAAAGAATTTGAGATGTCCTCGTTGAATTACATTTTTTTTTAAATAAATTAAACCCACCCCACAAAACTAACATAATTCCAAAATATGTACTTTAGATCGAAGTTTTCAATTGGTCTTAAAATGTTGAAACCTTCTTGCAGCACTTCCACCTTTGAACCAAAGTTTGTTTCCAAAAAATAATAATTAGGGTTTTTACCACTGAGCTTCACTCTTTTTCATTTCTTTTGTTTCTCGATGGGGACCAAAGTTTAACGTAAGACCCGAATAAAGGGTCACTACAGGGTCGAACCAAATATTGACTTCATCCTGCAATTAACCACTCCCGATATAGATTAACTTTGCTGTAATCGAAAAAACTGATTTTACTCAGCCCAGTCGAGGCCAATTAAGAAAGATGAACACCCCTAGAATTGAAGAGTAAAGAGAAGCACCCCTGTGAGTGCTTGTAAATTTAGGTGGCTTGGATTATTTGACCTAACCTAGTGAACATAAGCACTCCCTACCAGTAACGACCAGCTCCCCCAAGATTAGCAATCACTGGTAATGCTTAACCTGATCCTACAAAAATTAGTCCTTGAGGAAAACTGGCGCATAATTTCTTAATCCGTTTATACTTGCTGAAGCTAGGTAGTAGTGGCCACCGTTAAGGGTGTGTTAGGTGTAGCATGGCCAACTATGCTGCAGGTAAAATCTGAAGGAATACGTAGCCTTCCAGCTCTAACAATTGAGGGGGGTTTAACCTTTAATTGTGGTGTTGCATCCTCGTCCTGTCCTCTTTAGACTAATCGGAATATATTATAACTCCCATATTTTCACTCAATCCAACCTCACCGAATTCCTTAGGAACATCTCGGCATAAACTTTCTTGCGGAGATGCCCACATTAGTCTAAGCCTTTTAATTTTAAAAACAGAGGTGGTTAATGTTTCAAAAACTGTAATCACTCTAATATATATATATATATATATATATATATATATATATATATATATATATATATATATATATAGCAGTCGATGTTATTATTATAAGTATTTTAGGAAAAAAAACATAGTACAGTCACATTGTAGACATATTTTCAACCGAGATTTTATCGTCACTATTTCTTCTCTTTTTCTTTGTTTTGGATTTGACATCTTTGCGAGACCATTTATATTGGGTGTGACCTGTATCTTGCAGACCTCGTAATATAGTTTAACAGTGATCCTAATCGTGCTTTAGAATTTTTTAGTATTATTCTAGTTTCAACTGCCCCACTGATTAAAGGCTCGCTGTTATATAGATATATTGATTATCATCACGAATGAGGCAAACTTTGATTTAAATAGGACGGAGAAAAGAGCATAGGATTTTGTTCAAAACGAATTAATATTTAGATAATTTAAATGGTATATTCCACCCTGTTTTATAATTCCATATTACACGATCGTAAGCAAAAACATAAGAGTACTGAGCAGATATAAATTCTTCACGGGCCAAAGTTTAGGTTACCTTATTTCTTCTTGTAATATTTTAGTTTATTTGTCTTATTCTGTTCTTTTGGGGGCGTTGGAAGCTAAAACTTGGCAAAATTGAGGTTGGATCTGATTTCGACGGAATCGGGTTCAAACTTTCTTCGCCGCATTATGTCTCCGACTGCTAAAAGAGGCACAGAATTGGACAAAGCAAACAAAATGCGAGAATAAGTAATGTAATATACATATAAAGACATTACGGTAAAGTAAATAATGACCCAAGTAAGTTAAGAATAATTTATTTTCACACCCATCCATAATTAAAAAAGCGAACACTAACAAGGACACCTGTACAACGAACTTTTTGGAAAGTGACGTTTGTTATTAAAAGGGTAAAGTTAGGAAAATTGGAAAGGTAGAGAAAATAAAAACTTCAAGTACGCAACTTATGGTATTGGAGGCTGGTAGGGCCTTTTTTTGTTACTTAATCCTGAAAAGCTAAATCCGACGAGGGCATCTTAACCAGAAAGTTTTGGAGCAGAAATCTGCATAGAGAATATAGGAACAGATAATGTGGAGAAAAGAGAGAGCCGCAGATCTTTGCATTAGAGTTGTAAGTGCATGACATCCTCCAGATGTCAGTTGCAGCATCGATGCTTAAGCTACACGTTAAACTCACGAAAGGGGAGGTAACATTATTAAAATTACCTCTTTTTTCTAGTTGAAGCAAATATGGACATTTCCAAAAGATCAAATTGGCCATATGAACACGTTAGGTAAATTGACGCCAATACTTCTTAATTATTAAAGATCACCTGGAGAAGGCAAATATTTTGGCACCCATGCCCGCATAAGTGAGGGGGTATCATAGTGAGCCTTGAAGTGGTTTTATGTAAACTTCTTTGATTGGTCCTTGTCATTTCGTCATCGGCCTCAAATTATTACTTATGCATATATGTGCACTCATTATACATATAGGTTATTCTTTTATTGAAGTACTAGTAGTGTGGGATTAATAGAGGAATAAGTAGACACAATACACTTAATATAACCATGCTTAGGCACAGAGATAAGAGGCATCGATTATTTGTTATTTTTGTTAAACAGGATTTATACAGAGGGCACCGCCCCAGATTCTTGGCCAATGGCTACTGTGCTCGTTTTCTACAAACTGAGGGAGATCAATCTACCCCAGACCGTTTCTGCCCAAATTCTCTTTCCTCTTCCGTGTGCAAGTTGATGTAAAAATTAGTAAATGTTAGAGTAGACTTTGTCCTGAACAGCAGAGGCAACCAGTCTTGCAAAAATTGCATCTTCCACAAATTTCACTCGACGTCGGATGCTCTGCTCCGACTGGAAAATGCCTTCTGTAAAGCCTTCCTTTGTAGACAGCACTACACCACGGTGTTTTTCGATCTAGAGAAGGCCTATGATACCGCATGGCTATACGGTATCATGGAGACTCCACAATATAAGGGCGAGGTGACTGACGCCTACAAATCTTTATTTTTGAGTTTTTCAAGGTCATCGACTATGCGCACGGGTGAGAGTAGCAGAAAGAGGAACTCCCACAGGCAAGTGTCCTCAATGCCACACTCTTTGCCCTTAGCATCAACGGTATCACCTACGTTCTACTTGGACGACCTTTCGATCTCTTTTGGTGCGACCCAGATGCCAACTCAGGAGCGTCGACTCTAACAGGCATTGAACTGCATCTTTCGCTATACCGAAACGCACAGGTTTCAGTTTTCCTTGGCCAAAACTAAGGCGGTGCACTTCTGCCGCCAACCACGTTCCACCCCGACCTATACTTGTGCCTAAACGAAATTCGCCAAAAACTGGTGGATTCGGACCGTTTCCACCTAAGTAGGCAACGTTTTCTTGGTCTTGTTTTTGACCGATGCCTCAGCTGGAAGGCTTTGTGTACACACCATTAGGATCTCAGATACCAGCCCTATAGACTTTCTTCGTTGTGTGACGTTGAGTACCTGGTGTGCTGGAAGCACTACTTTCTTGCTTTTATATCGATCCTATGTTCTTTTGAAGCTTGACTACGAATGCGAGTTATAGGCGTCCGTAGCCGAGCGTTTATTGTAGAGTGTGGAATATATCCACCACAACGTTCTACACTTGGCGACAGGTGCCTTCCCATTGGGAGCCTTCTTGTCGATGCTTGGGAGATGTCACTCGTTCTGCGCCGTGCACAGTGCATTATGCGCCTGTATGCTCGAGGCCGGTGCATCCTTTCGTCCCCATTAGCCCTCACTGCATTCGCAGCTGATATCTACGGTGCCTATAGCGCCGAGAAACACCATTCATAACCTAGGCTCTTTTGGTTTAGGGCTAAGAAACTCCTTCGAGACCTCAGTGTAGCTCTCAGTCCGATGCCTCTGGCCCCAAAGCTTCTACAGCAGCGGGATTATTTTGCTTATCCTTTTTGAAGCACACCTCTTGTCACGCTGGATCCGTGTCAGTGTATACGGATGGCTCTAAGTCCCGGGAGTGGATTGGGCTACACGCCATATTTCCTCTGTTTGAAGTCATCAGGGCTCTACCAGGCGTTTTCTGCCTTCACAACCAAGTTGGTGTAATGCACCTCCGAGTACGGTTGATAACGCGCCGTGTCATGTTCGGAGAGAGGATTGGGATCTTTACCGACTAACAAAGCGCCTTGAGTGCTCTCAGGGCTTTGGAATCTACACACGCCTTGGTTGACGGTATTAGTAACGCCACAGTTCTGCGAGCCGGGTGTATGCCGAGATTATCTTCTGCTGGGTTCCTGGACATGTTGGAATTGCGAGATCTTGGTGAACAGACCGCGTTTCGTTCTTTCTTACACCGACTACGTGGCAGGAGTCAAAACGGCCCTCCGGGTTGTATGGCAACGAAGATGGGAACATTAAAGTTGTCTCATTGCACCGCGACTGCTCCCATGGATCTAGCCACTAATGCTGCAACAGTTTCAGCTCCTTTTCTGTCGTCTTCGAATTTGACACACTCACAGGACGCACAACCATTTGATGGCGCGCTTGCACGCACTCTTTTGCGACGACTGCATTGTCCACCCGACTGTTTGGCTCATTCTTATTGAATGCCCCATTCTGCGGAATCTTTGCGCACGTTACCTGTTACGGTATCGGGATGAGTTGTGTCAGTACCGCTTTTCCCTTGTACTCGGGATGGGTTCGTGTACACAGACTCGTGAATACCTTACTTTTGGGGAGACTAGTTTACTCTATTTTATTTGATTCTCATTGTGGTAGGGTGCATGTTCCTCCGACGTGGGTAAGACCGCCGACGCTGGAATGTGTTTTGTTTTCTTGTTTTTTTATTTTTGCGAATTTAGGATAACCTAGTACTAGGCTAGAATTTTAATTACGGTGACCTATGCCCTTGAATATAGTTTCCTGATTGGCAAATTTAAAAAAAAGACTGGTTTAAGGTAAGAGCACGGTTCCAATGACCCAGGCAGATGCCCAGATTATCCTCTGCAGGCCTCTTGTGCATGAAAGGATTGCGGGTATTAAGCGCCAACATTACAGTAGAGGAGGACTTGTCGACCAGTCTTGCCTGACATAGTTTGGAGACTGTTAATGAGAACTTAGTTGTGCGTCATCGCATTCATTGAAGTTCCTCCTCCACGCCTAGGTGACACTTCACGAGTATCTTCATCCACGCGAAGCATACATTGTAAAATGACGTGTTTTAGCCATGCAAAGTAAACATTATAAGCTGAAGACTCATCTATACCATGCAGTCATTGTTACAGAACTTCTCATCCCTATCAAACGTGCATAACAACAAGACGCGTTTATTTGACCTTGGAGTAGGGTATCCCTTATCCAAAACTAGAAAAGATTGATGAAGGGAGCTCCCATATCAGTCAACTAGCATTTCAGGAAGACGTTCTTTATCTACAAGTATCAAAAATTTCAAGAAAAGATAACTTGTCCACGCACACATCGTTCTCGACTGCCGATTGTTCCACCCAGCACGCCGCAATGGAGAATATCTCCTGTGAATGTTTGGAGTATTCCGCTCGTATTTCTTGGAGCATACATCGCGGTAACGGAGAATCGTGCCAGTATATACAGATAGCTATGAGCCTGAAAAGTGAGTTAACTTCCATGCTACCTCCCCCTTTTTATAAGCTGGGAGGGAGAAGAACGCTCTTCGAGGCGTTACTTATGTCTTGACTGATCTGGTTGCAATATATCTATCGTATCGGGAGATTCCGCACATGGTCCGGTTAAGAAACCACTTTGTTATTCAAAGTGATTCACAGCTCGCCGCTACCTGCGGTTGAGACATTATCCTTGGCTCCATTGCTACAGTGAGTCGGGAGAATGTGTAGATTGTCATCTGTTGGGTTTGGACAAGTAAATATTGTTTGGAACGAGCGCTCTGATGGACCTGCGTTGTCTGCCCAGACTGAGCAACGATAGTCATTTTGTGTTTCTCCACATTGACTACATGCCAGAAATCAGATCAAGCCTTCATAATACATAAAAAATATGAGGATAAACAACAGCTGGGCATTTAAAAAGATGTTCCATCGCTCGACGAAAATTTCCGGGTTCGACGGTATTAAGTCATCTTCTGTCGTCTCCGAATTGGATAAGATTGCGGGATGCAGCACCGTTGGTTTGAACCCTATCCCGAACTTTATACGCAAAAATTACTAGAAGACCAGACTGCAATCCATTTTTTGTTAAATGCTCCATGTAGTGTGACGAGTGTGGTCGCTACACCTGTCTTCGCTGCTGGAACATGGCTCTTTCACGTCCATTAGGCTGATGAGAAAGTTGAGCTTCCCCTTGATTACCTGACCATGACTCCTGATATTTTTTTTTCAATACTTTATTAACTAATTTGCGGTGAGCGTGCCCTCGTTGGGACCGTCAGATAAAAATAACAAAATCATCATTATCCCCATTAAGCCAATATTTAAGGAGGACCTTTATTCACACTATGCATCAGTTGAAGCAACACAATCCAACCTTGCACAAGGATATTCCCCTTACCAAATGGTATTGCAGATGTCAGTTTCTCTTCCACGCCAACGAGCATCGCAACGCAGAATCCTATTCACGCCCAGCGGACAATGCCGGAAGACGTTTCTCACCTATGCCAAGGGGCCATTTTAGGATTATTCTTAATCGATCTTAATTGACATTCCATCACGGCTTTCCTTACGCCAAGTATTCATTAGAAGAGGACCTGCCCCAACCAGCGCAAGCTGACATACCAGGATAACGTGGCCCAGACAGGCCACGAGGACGTTGACTATCCATGCCAAGTGAGCATTGCAAGATAATGTTCCTCATTGCTAATTGGTGATTGCATGAGATTTGTCCCTTGCAATATATAACGATCCGTGACGTTTGAGCGAAATCTCTAGTGTTCTTTACGCCTATGCAAGGTGACTAGTCTTCGTTTTTAAACCGGGAGCAATTTAGGAGAGTTGCATTACCTGCGAGAATGAATTAATCCTATATTATTAGTCTTATTTATTTTCACACTCTTTAATATTACTTTAAGGAACACATTCTAGCCGAAGTGCACCCGCCATTACGTGACTTTGCGTTGACATGCTAGGAATGAGCTTTGTTGGTGGTTAGGAAATATTTTTTGTCCTGTGATGTCCCTATGGACATTTTCAGCCACCCCATATATATCCCTCAAAGACCGTATAAAAGTATCAGTTTAGAGAGGAATGTAGGGAAACCAACGAAAACATCGTTACGACAAAAGAATCGATTTCGCTGGATTCCGAAAGAGAATCTAAAGAAGCAAATTTGAACTGGAATTCGGAGACGCATACCTGGGTAGGATAAACCCCAAATTACAACTCTTTAGGTAATCATGATAGTGTGGTATATTTTATGATCTGAAACTGTATAACAAGGTAGATAAGTGGGTAACGGATCTAATTTACCAATGGTAATGGAAAAAAGGCTGAATTGAAAACGAAGACGAGGTTTTTGTAAGAAAAATATTAGCTTACACGAATTGATGAAACATTGCGTCTAGAAGAATTTTATTAGCTTTATAATATAGCACTTCTAGTTTTTTATAGAGGTATATAACAAAGCTCTTTTAATACGTTAAATACCGTCGAAATAATGCTGATTCCCACTTAAGTATGTATTCTTGAAACCACTATTTCTTTCAATCCTTGTACTGCTCCACTCCATTTATGACTAATACATATTTATACACAAGAGTGAAAGGTTAGCTTTGACCTTTTGCTCCAATTCCATGATACAAATAAAAATTCCAAGTTCAAAGCCATATGAAGGTCTCAGAATTTATAATATTCATGCTTCTATTTATTCAAAAAGGCAAAATTGACGAGGGCAGCAGCTGTCTTAAAATAATTTCCTCCAAAGTTATGATTGCGGTGCGAGAAAATTTATGGAATCATAAACATGACCCTATTTTGTAAAGAATAAGAGCAAGTTCGCTAATTAAATCTTATGAACAATTATATAGGGTGGTCCAAAAGTCTTTTCACTCTCTGTAAATATTGTTTTGATTTTATATTTCGGATGATCGAAAGTCTTGTCATCCCCTGTTAATATTGTGTGCCAGAATGCACACGATCTTGAACCAATACACTCGCAATCGGCCTCTCTTCCAAACTGTAGGAGCTCTTGTTAGCCATTAGAAATAAAAAAGATAAAACAATGTTCACAAGGGGCGACAAGACTTTCGGACCACTCTGTGCATCTTTTACCTTGCATCAGATACAGAAATATAGGTACAAATAGTCTAGTTAAGACAGCAAGATTTTGATCGTGATCTGCTCCTAAAGAGTGCTTTATCTTTTTACTTTTATCTATAGTCTTTCTACGAAATTGTTCCATGGAAGATAGAACACCCGCTCCCCCAGTTGCGTTAATTAGTTTATCTATCATAACCTTTATTATATTTAACGTCATTCATAAGTCCGTGTTACATTGATATGTTACCCTTTAACTCTTTTTCTAGTTATTCCTACTGGAATGAAAATTTCCTCATTGGTTGAAATAGTTTTCCTCATGTCTCAATATAAAATACTGGGTCAATGTTTCCATTTCATCCCGCGTAATTTCTAATGCCAATTTCGCCCTTTTCGCGGGATCAAAAGAGCTCATACTGGTGTTGTTTTGTTTTTTTCTCTCTCTCAAAAATAGGATTGTCATTTTCTGAAAACCCTCGTCTCAAAACTAGTTACTCCACCCATACCTATTAATTATTATTGTGCAAAAAGACATTTATGGATATTTTTACATCCTAATCAAATTTCATTTACGTTTCCCCGCCGGAACTTTTTACCTAGCCCTAGTATTCCAAAACTTAGGCGCGAGGTACTTCCTAAAAATATTTTTTAAGATGAATTTTTAATAGCCATTCCATGATGACTGGGAAGAAAAGCTGAGCTGCTTTCCTTACAATTTCAACGGTTCGCATTCAATTTAACCCCTTGTGAGTCCGTTCAAATGGGAATAGAAAGGTGGATGGTAAAATATTGAAATTTAAATGTTGACTGGAAGAGGATTGAGTAGAAGAGACCCAGAATCCTGATTATTCAGTCCGAAGTTCACTTAGAGATCGTCTTTGTTCAGGTTTAGGCCTTGAATTGTTGTAAAACTGTAGGTTATCAGCATCCCTTAGTATAAAATTTGAGTATTGGATGTATTAAATATCGGGCGCTTTTATGAACTTCATTGGAATGCCTTCTCCTACTATCCTTGTTTAATTTAGTCTAAGCATTTTTGGCCTTGGGTTAGCCATTAAGGTGATTATCCCAAATATTTGGTGTGTATCAATTTAATTAACATTAATTCGTCGTTATTTTTAATTCTAGCGTCAAGCAAGAGGAACATTTTTAAAAGATTCATTTGCACTTCAAAATCTTCTACTTCATCTCGAACAGACAATGTATGCATAATACAGACGTTAAGGCTACTCTCGTTTTAAGTTGAACTTGTAGATAAAGATCCTTATTGAACAGATTATTGTGTGGGCATCTTTATTCGCTATTTTCGTGGAATATCATCTTGAGCCAGTTATATAGTAAATGATTTGACCCGATATTTAAAAATGGGAAGATTCTAAAACTTGTGCGGTCTTCCCGTCAGCAAGAGTGCAATAGTTCAAAGGATTATTACACCATGTTGTGAATTGAAAAGATTGGTGAATTTACAAACATTAGAAGAAGTATAAAAAAAAAAACCTTTGTATCCACCTGATAGCAGAACAGACACTCGCTATTGTCTGAAGGCGTAACCAAATCCACTCAAATCCTGACGTGATCTTACCTTTATAAGGCGACTAAGGCTTGTACCTTAAAGTGGCCAACCTCTTTGGAAGACTTGATCCTGAAGGTTGTACATGTATCAATCCTTAAACTTCCTTTGTCTCATAGTTCCACTTTAGTCTTTATTTTTTTCAATATATATATATATATATATATATATATATATATATATATATATACGAGGGGCGTTCAATAATTTTTGCAAATCAGGAGGGCAAAACAGAGGAAGGGGGATGGTTGTTTGTGGGGGTGTTAGGACAAGTTATGACAAGTCAGGACCTGCAGCCGCACGCTCCTGCCTCGTATATTTAAGAAGCAATAGCTGATCGCAGATCGTCACTCACAAATTTTTCGACAATGGAAAAGGTTGAGCACCGCCCAGTGATCAAATTTTTTACCAAGGAAGGCAAGAATGTAAGAGATCCATGAACGCATGGTTGCGGGGTACACCCCCACCGCCCCCTCCTATGCAACTATTGCTCGCTGGAATAGGGAGTTCCGCCATTGTCGTGAGTCCCTTGAAGATGACCCTCTTCCAGAACGCCCGTCAGACGTGACCAACGAGGACAATGTGGCCCGTGTGGAGAGGATGATCCACGAAAATTGACGGGTGAAGGTCAAATAAATCGAGCGAGAATATCGAATATCACATGGAAGTGTCATCAACATCATCCACGACAATTTGTCCATGACCAAGGTCTCTGCCCGTTGGGTCCATAGAAACCTCACACCCCATGATCGACTTCAACGTCGTCAAAGTCCACAAGTCCAGAGTTACACAAGCTGCCCTGTGCGAGTGCGGATTCGAAGAGCTCAACAATCCCCCCTACAGTCCAGATCTGGCCCCCAGCGACTACTTTTTATTCCGCCAGCTCAAGGCTGCACCGCGTGGATGCCGGTTTTATGACGATGAAGATGTCCAGCTCTCCGTCCAGGAGTGGATTGAACAGCCGTCGGGAGATTTCTGGTTGTCGGGAATTCGAAGCCTCAGGGACAAGTGGCGCAAGTGCATGGAAGTCGAGGGTAGTTATATTTAAAAATAATATAACACTTTTCCTCATATCTCGTTTCCTTATATCCGAATTGCAAAACTTATTGACCGCCCCTCGTATATATATATATATATATATATATATATGATGCTTTTTACTTCTCCTTTTCTTCTGCCCCGCTGCAGATTTTAGGAAAATTGCAACCATCCTTGCCCGAACGCTTGTAATGAATATGCGTTAATTGTGAATAATGGCTAGGTTCTAGAAATTCCCATGTTCTTTCAGTTTCATACGTTCCAATTAGTTCCCTTTTTCCACTCATCGGTGATACTCCGGCCCCCCACCCCCCTTTCCCTTTGACGATCTTTACTATTTTTTTAGAAATCTAAAAATATTCTGCAGAAATGTCTTTTTTGGTCGACTCTTAATTTCAACTAAAAATAATTATTTTGTTAGCATCAAATTGGTAATTGGAAGAATTTGGGCGACCCCAGACCATCCTAATCCGCAATCTCCTTTGAGTTCTTAAATGCCCTGAGCGTCTGCCGACCTGCCTTCCTTGGGATTAATTCAACATTCAATTGCTAATTTGCCACTTTCACTGTCTTATATCTGCTTCGTCTCATGGGGACCGGCTTTCTTTACGGACCAGGAGCTGGTTTAGTAAAGTTGCGGGCTAACTTGGTTCCTTAGGGCCAGACCATGGATAATATAGAATCGAGTGTCGATAATACTCTGAGAAATAATTTCACACTGTGTTGTTTTACTAAAAAGCCATTTTGTCTTATAGTCCTGTTTTGTTTTTTTTAATTTCATTAGACAGTATTCCTAAATCCGTATGGCCTTTTGCTCCACGCTCTATCCAAACATTTTTATACCAATCCCATTTATTCCTGTGATTATGTTGGTGATAGTTTTTTTAATGGTTTCCTCGACTTCATTTTTAAACAGATTCCCTCTGACCATTAACCAGATGGAACAAAATCAAAGATCAAATATTATTATGAATAGTACAGAAAAATTACACATTCGTATATGTAAATAAAATCCGCTGTAAGTCTGCGCAAAGCAGTGAATTATTCACGCACGATACTTTAGTGTTTAACGCATTGCCTACGCTAAATAGCCAAGTGATACGGTTAAATTATCCGAGAACAAAATGCGAGTACCGCTGTTGTTGTTTTGAGCACACTTAAGTGTTCTATTTCGAAAGAGTAAATTGTATTTAAAATTATCTTTGGAGCATGAGTAACCCAATTTGCGGTTAGTTATAAACAGCTTCGTCTACTAAGTCTAGGGCAGTAATTTTTTTTCACTTTGTTTCCGTGACTTTCAGCGCCTGGGTCGCTGATAGGGCTACGGCCTTACTTTTTTATCGATTATTTTTCGTTCGAAGCTCGACTACGGATGCGAGTTTTATGCATCCGCAGCTGAGCGTGTATTGCGGAAGGTGGAATCGATCTACCACTCCGGCCTTCGCCTGGCCACTGGTGCCTTCCACACTTCTCCTATTGAGAGCCTACTTGTCGATGCTGGGGAGATGATACTCGCTCTGCGCCGTGCACACTGAATAATTCGCCTGTACGCGCATAGTTCGCCTGTATCCGCAGTTGATCACGACTGTGCCTATGCCGCCGAGAGACGCCAGTCATACCTTAACCCCTTTGGGTTTGAAGCTAGGAAACTCCTTCGAGGGCTTAGTATAGCTCTCGCGCCGGTGGTGCCCTTGGATCTGCCCTGGAGGATATCATCTGACTCTTTGTCGCTACGCCTCTGCTCACAAAGTTTCTACAGCGCCGGAAGTATTGCGTTCGACCTAGTTGGAGCACACTTCGTGTCACACTCGAATCGTGCCTGTGAATACGGATGGCTCCAAGTCCCAAGAGGGGATCGGTTTCCACGCCTTATCCCCTCTTTTTTAATTCACCGTGGCTCTGCCAAGTGTTGCGTCTGTCTTCCCTGCCCAGCTGGTTAAAATACACTGCTCGGTAGGGGAGATCACGCGACGTGCCCAGTTCGGAGACCGGATTAAGATTTATAGCGACTCACGAGGCACCCTGAGTACACTCGGGGCATTGGAATCTCTGGATCCCCTCGTTCGCGATATCTGTGACGGCTCGGTTTTGGCAAACCAGGCGGATGTCGAGATTATCTTCTGCTAGGTTCATGGACATGTAGGAATTGCGGGGAATGAGCGTGCTGATAAGGGTGCCAAAGAGTCCACGAGAACTGTGCGTCCGGACCAACGTTTCGCTCTTCCTCACACCGACTACATGACAGGAATAGGAACAACTCCGAGCTTCTTGGCAAATAAGATAAGCGACGATCGAGGAGACCTTAAAGTTGCGTGTCATTGCGCTGCGACTGTTTCCATGGACCTGCCCCCAATCCCGCGATGGCTTCAGGTTGCTTTCTTTTGTCTCCGAATAGTCACACTCGCGGACACACAGCCATTTGATGGAGCGATCGCCTGCACAATACTGTGAAGACTGCGTTGTACCCCAGACTGTTCGGCATTTTCATGTTGAATGTGACAGTCTGAGTGATCCCCGTGCACGTTACTTGTGGTTGCTACCGCTTGTCCCTTGTACTCGGCACGAGTTCGTGCACACCAACTTGTGGACTTTACGACTTTTTGGACGAGACTGGCCGCCTCCACTTTATTCGACCTTTTTCTGTGCGTTTCCTTTTCTAGGTCGTATTTTTCTGCGCTGGGGGGGGGTCTACCCTTCTCGCCGAAACGCGCTTCCTTTTTACCTCTTTGCTTTTTCTCTTTATTTTTTTAGCATCTGTCCTTTTTTATCTTTATTAATTGTTATTTACATAGTCATTTGTTTTTTTAATATAGGCTAGTACTAGGCTCAAGTAAGCAGTAGCCAGATGGTCTACCACAATGAAAAAAACAAAACTATTTTGAGTGAGACGAGTTGGTTTTTGTCTTTTTTTCAAGTCTTAATCTATGATATTTGTGAGGGTCTCTCCTGATCCAAATAGTTTTACAGAACAAGCTTTGGTGAAGTAGTTTATCACTTATTTTCTCTAACTTTCAACTTCCATTTTTATTCCATTTTCTTCTTCTTTTGTATGTCCCCTGCAGGCTTTTGCTCTATTCCACATCTCATGTGAACATATTTCATTGAAATTCTAGGCAAGGTTTCTCTAATCCTCTTCACACAATTTTTTAAAGTTGTCATCGATTTAATTAACATTTGCTTCTCGAATGTAAAGTCCCTTGAATGGGGTGGATTTTTTTTTATTTTAGTGCCAGAAGGGAGATTACAATGCAATCTCATTTTAGTCTTGTTACGAAGAGAGAAAATGCAGCTAAGAAAGATAAATTCTTTTGGGGACCGTGTTCTAAAACTTTCGGGGAAGATGTTTAACGTGCCTTGGATTTTTTGATAAAAACTTATATCCAATTAAATTTAAATCTCCCAAATTTATAACAGATCAAACAAGTTTTTTTCCCTCTGCTTCTTATTTCAAAGTTTATTGCATACTAATTATAATGAGCTCATATTCTGACAAAAAATAAACATTAAATATTCCCAGATAGTTATTATATGTCCATGGCAACTGTTATCCTACTCCCTTACTCTAAACTATCACGTAAGACCTTGAGAAAAAGAAAGACTAACTCACTCTATGGATTCAATGAATATATGGAATTTACCTCGCTTGCTGTAACGTTTTTCCACTGAAATATCACGATTTTGCCAGAATTTTGTTCATCTCAATTATCAAAACCATTATAAATTGATTAATTAAAAATGAAGGAATGGCTCACATCTTTGGTGTGTTCGGATTTCCTTAGGCATAAGTACTTGACATTTTCTGCTGACTAGTCAAGATAATGTTGAAAAAATGAAGCATCTTGCAATCAAAGAAACTTCAATTCATCATGGGTACCAATCCAAATTATTATTTCTTAGGTATTTGAAATATTTGTTCCACCAATTTACTCATTTCAAAAAAAAAAAATCTGCTTTTATTCACTGGCAAGAGTTATTCACAAAGCATTAGTAAATATTTTCACTCCCATCGTAAATTGGCCAAATGGCTCCGCCAAGTTTTTCTACATTTCAAGATTTTGAATTTAATGGGTACATTCGTGGAACATTCCTTTACCAAGAAATTAGTTGTTTTAAGTTCCATATTTCTAGAGAGTTTAGTTCCTTCCCTTCGACCACGCCTACCTGAAGAGAATGCGTAAAGCGTGTAATTTAAAGACAGGGCTGCATAATTTAACAACCTTAATTCGTACTTACGTTGGTCTGTCAATGATCAATGAGAGACAACTTGTCACTTATTACATCAAATGAGACAAGATTTTTTCTAACATTAATAATTTTATTAGACATAGGATTATCAAGTGAATAAAAAGTTAGAGAATTATATTGCAATTTTACGAGGTGTATCTTGCAAAGTCACGACCACCATGAATATAAAAGTGATTTGTATGGTTTTCCTAGAGCAAATTACCGGGAGAAACTTAGTGACACACATTCAGAATAATTATGGGTTATGTATTCCAAAGGGAATACAAATTTGAGAAGAGTAGAAAACGGCATTAAAAATTTTGTCTTTGTTTGTATTTATAACTAGTCCAACTTAGGCTAACATTTTAGTAATAAAACGATCATATAATGTAAATATTTAACATTGACCTGTTAGTTGTGTGGTATAACTTAGTTTTATTGTTCTCTCCATGACGAAGTAAAATTACATCATAATCCGAGTTAAATGGACTCAACCTCTTTAAGGTAAACAGCAATTTTCTCGGTTGGGACGTCGAGACGTTTTAAGGAATAACTATAAATCTTGTTAAAGATAATTCGTTTATTCCTTTAACAATTGTTATGAAATTGCTCTAATTTCAGTAGTTGCTTCTTATGGGCCTCGCGTCATTTCTGTTCAGACCACAGCAACAAATGGTAATTACCAATAGCTATTTCAAAGGACTTTGTTCGTATTGTGACCGAGCTAATCCTGGTTGATGCTCATGCGTTGTTTTTGTTTGTTTTAATGATTATTCTACTTTTTTTATTTTACGTTAGGCTCATTTTAATTATCATTTTACTTTTAATTCATTTTAATAACCATTTTACTTTTGTTCATTATAATTATCATTTTACTTAGTGTTCATTTTAAAGACTTTACTCTTGTTTCATTTAGTGATCATTTTAGCGTTGGTTCATTTTAATGGCCATTTTACTTTTGTTCATTATAATTATCACTTTACTTAGTTTTCATTATATTTATCACTTTATTTAGTGTTCATTTTAAACACTACTTTCCGTTTATTTTAATGACCATTTTACTCTTAATGATCATTTTAGTTCTGGTTCATTGTGATGCTCATTTTACTTTTGGTTTATTTTATGATCATTTTAATTTTGGTTCATTTTGACGTTTCTTTTATTTTAATGATCATTTTACTTTTGTTCATTTGGATCATTTTAATTTTTGTTCATTTTATTATTTTTCTTTTTAATCAATACTTTACTTTTATTTTAATGGTCCATTTTATTTTATTTTCATTTTAATGATCATTTTACTTTTGGTTCATTTTAAGGAGCATTTTACTTTTATTCATTATAATTATTTTATTTTGGTTCAGTTTAATGATCAATTTACTTTATTAATTTTAATGGTCATTTTAGATTGTGTTCATTTCAATGACCATTTTACTTTTATTTTATTGGCCATTTTACTGAACATTCTACTTTTTGTTTATTTTAATGAACATTTAAGGTTTGATTCATGTTAATGAACAATTTAGCCTTGGTTCATGTTAATGAAAATTTTAGCTTTAGTTCATGTTAATGAACATTTTAGGTTTGGTTAATGTTAATGAACATTTTAGGTTTGGTTCATGTTAATGGACATTTTAGGTTTGGTTCATGTTAATGGACATTTTAGGTTTGGTTCATGTTAATGGACATTTTAGGTTTGGTTCATGTTAATGGACATTTTAGGTTTGGTTCATGTTAATGGACATTTTAGGTTTGGTTCATTTTAAGGGAGATTTTAGCTTTGGTTCATTTTAATGGAGATTTTACTTCGTGTTTGTAATATTGTTTAACGAATTGAGAGCATCTTCAGCACAACCATGAACCCCCCTTTACAGATTGCAAAAGTCCCCGCAAGGGTGTTGGAGTGCGTATCCTAGGCAACGATGCTCCAACTCTCGACCAGAAGGAGGTTGAGATGCGTGTCTTTTTTCAGTACGTTTTATCTGACATCTAGGAAAATTTCATGCCCTTCTTGCCCCAATTCAGGCACAGGAATCTTCAACCTTATTTCCATGGCGGATTTTAGCTCATTTCTTTACGAAATTTCGTGGGAGATGCCCTCATTAGCTTGAACTTTAAAGTCGTGCTGCATCTATATCTCGGAGATAGCGAACCCTCCTTACCCCAATGACTGCGAGATTTGCCTTAACTTAAAGCCGTATGTAGGAAAGAATGGAGAGGCCCCAAGTAACCTACGCTCCTGAACAACCTGTCACTTCGCCTAACTTCGCCACTTTCCTTAGATACCTCTCCTCATAACTTTGCGATAAATGACTCTCGTTAGTTTACCTTTATTTATTAATCTCGAGTGAATAATTTAAGCGATGGGATGATCAAAGCGAATCGGTGGGCAACCCAAGTGAGACCACTTAATCCTTATGCGCTAAAACTCCTATCGAAGCCAACGCTAGAGCCTTTAGGATGATTGTTATTATTATTTAGTATTATTTTATAATTTTTTATTATTTTTATTATAGAACTATGTAGAAAACGTTTTTTATGCTTTAAAACCACCTCAAAACTGCTGAAGGTTATAAAATATAAAAATTGCCAAAATTATAAAGAAAAAAATTGAAAACTAAAAACTTTAACGAATTAAAAATTAATTAACTCTGCCCACCTCTCGTGGACAATACCCATAATACCCGGCATGAATACTTTTAATAAAAATCAGACCAGCCTCCTTCTCCAACGGGTCGAAGTTAGGTCCCTTTTTCCCTCCGCAGAGGAATAAGGATTATTCCCAATCCTGGTGATCCTGATTACATCAAATCACTCTATTTATCAGAAACTCTAAAACAAACTGATGGGGGCTTCAGTTTCGATATTTGCCATGCAAGTAGGCTAGTCTTTGTTGGATATGTGCATTCAGGAGAGTTGAGAGCTCTGCTAGTTGCAAATGCCACTGTATTTTTATTTGTTAAAACACTCATTCTATTCTTTGGTTTTAGTCATCTAACTGGATAATAAAACCAGGATAAAGATTAGTATGACGAGCACTGACAAGCCCAATGGCACCAGAAGAGGGTATTATTAACAAAATAACGAACAGAAGGAACGGTAGGACTTTTTTCACTAATGAGGAGAACCCTATAGAGTCCCCGTCAAAGCACTCTATATTTTACCATCCCTTCACTGGGATCCGCAAACGAAAGATTGATGTATGTGCGAAGTGGAGTGTAGAAAGATACCATGTTCTAATTTATGTTGATGAAACTGGCTGCGCGCAAGCGCAAAAATCAGCCATCTCATGAGTAGTGAGTGCTCCATGCTTTCCCGAGAGAGGAAGGGGCTCTACTTTAAGGGGAAATTAACCGAATAGCAAAATGTGGCAGACAAGTGCTTTATCTATTTGGCCACCAGTGGTCCCCCTCTTTTTATGGATACTTTTATCAAGGATCTTCAAAACATTTTCACCAACTATAACTTCACAACTTTAAGAACAACTGGAAAATCGAACTTTGGACATTTGGCAAAGCGGAAGGACGCCATAACCTTCCGTCAACAGCGCTGGGAATTCTAAAGATTGATTGAGCGCCCTCCCCCCCCCTTCCCACCACGCACACACTTCTTCTAGTCGTCGACCAATTTTCGTCCACTCATCCCTTGGAATAAAATGGTACAACCCATCCCTCTTGGCTCCATACTGTTTGTTTAATATGCTCTAGTAAAGGGATCTCTGGTGCATCATGGACAAAGAAGGATCTCCAGTATATATATATATATATATATATATATATATATATATATATATAAAATTTTTACACATTTAAATTTTTACTTTTCATCGACCCCACCATTTCTAGACATCTCTTCTTAAACATGCACTCAGAGATATCCTTGCATGTTTTCAATTTAAATTTTGAGGAAAAACATCTTTTGGTTGAAATTATAAGATTCGTATAAAATGTTTAGTTTTGAAGGAAGAGTAAAAATAGGGTTGAAACAAAATAAATCGAAATTTGCCTCATTTTCTTAGTCCCTATACATTCTCCTTTTACTCGTATATAAGTAGTCATTAATTTCCTTGATTATTAATATTTCTTTAATCTCCGAAGCGTACTGATAAGGGCAAGAGCTACAAATAATTCTCCTAAAATGAGTTTAGGCCATGTTCACAAGTGTTAATTTGAGAATCGCTTCTAAAGGATATGAATATATCGCATAATGTTTGAGTTACACATTTCACCTCCTTATTTTTAATGGAACTCTACAAATATGTTGAAGTTATTTTATTTATTTTACAGCAATGGTATACGTAACCCTTAAATAAGCAAACAACTAGGGAAGTATTGTCCACCACGGGTCCACATTCCTATGATTCAAGCCAAAGAGGGGATCGGCTTCCACGCCGTATCCCCTCTGTCTGAAGTCAGCGGGGCTCTGCCAGGCGCTGCGTCTGTCTTCACGGCCGAGCTGGTGGCAATACATCACTCGGTACGGGAGATTACGCGACGTGCCCAGTTCGGAGACCGGATTGTGATCTATAGCGACTCACAAAGTGCCCTAAGTGTTTTCTGGGCATTGTAGTTTCCGCATCCCCTAGGTCGCAAAAACCGTGAGCCACGGTTTTGGCGAGACGGGCGGATGTCGAGATTATATTCTGCTGGGTTCCTGGACATGTAGGAATTGCGGGGAATGAGCGCACCAATGAGGGCGCCAAAGAGTCCGCGAGGACTCTGTGACCGGACCAGCGTTTCGCTCTTCCTCACACCGACTACATGGCAGGAATACATGCAGCTCTTCGGGCTGCTTGGCAAAGAAGATGGGAGACGGTCGAAGGGAACTTAAAGTTGTGTGCCATTGCACCGCGAATGTTCCCATGGACCTACCCCCCAATGCCGTGAAGGCTTCAGGTTACTTTCTGTCGTCTCCGAATTGGGCACACTCGCGGGACCCACCGCCATTTGATGGAGCGCTCGCCAGCGCCCTACTGTGAAGGCTGCATTGTCCCGCAGACTCTTCGGCACATTCTTGTTGAATGTCCCAGTCTGGGCGATCTTTGCGCACGTTACCTGTCCCGGTACCGGGATGGGTGAGGTCGCTAACGCCTGTCCCTTGTACTCGAGACGAGTGCATGCACATTGACTGGTGGCTTGTAGACTCCCTTTTATTTAACCTGTTTGTTGTTTTGTTTTGTTGTTTTTTTCTTATAGGTCGCACGTTTCTGCGCCGGGGGGACCTCCCCCGACACAGAAGCTTGCTTCCTGCTCGTTGCCTTTTCTCTTTTTTTAATTTTTGGTGTTAGGTTTGGGGTTTTTTGTGTGTTTTTGAATTTAAATTAACCTAGTACTAGGCGGGTTTTTAATACGGCTACTAATGCCCAAGTAGGCAGTCGCCAAATGATTTCTTAAAAAAAATCCGCCTATTTATTTTCCCACTTTTTCCTCGCTTTTCTCGTCATCTAAACGCCTCCATCCAGCTTGAATGCCGAACTTGTATATATTGCACGAAAATCCTAATATAATGCGTCTATTTCGTTATCTTTTATTTATTCTTTTCTTTCTTTTACAAAAATGTAAAAAAAAAGCGACGTATTTTTCCCCCCAGTGCATTAATTGCACGTTTGCCTTAACCTTCAAAGTGGAAGGTCAGCGTTACTCTCATAACGTTGTGGCGTATTTTCTTGTGTATGAGGTTACAAATAACTGAAACTTCCGGCTGAAGTTGGACCTGCAGCAAAATATACATGATCATATGAAGAGCTGCGTATATTTAGGAGAGAAATCTTGAACCCTTAGGGAAACGATGTAACTGTCGACAACCAAGAGAATAAAATGCATGGTTGTGATTTCTGATTTTTCTTTCACTCCGTATCACCTCT
The DNA here is from genome assembly GCA_963969495.1 of Ceratothoa steindachneri. Lineage (NCBI taxonomy): Eukaryota > Metazoa > Arthropoda > Malacostraca > Isopoda > Cymothoidae > Ceratothoa > Ceratothoa steindachneri. The sequence continues at coordinate 153,645,114 of OZ018323.1, read as the reverse complement.
TTTCTCTATTTTTTTGCGCACACATTTTCTAAGTATATAAAATTTAAAAACTATTTACGCGTCTTTGTTACACTAAGCAATTACGTTCTTTACATTAAAAATAATAATTTAACTTTAACATTTCGAAAACTATGTTTGTTGCATTTAGAAAATTATGTTCATTTGTCATACATTCCGAAATTACTTTTCTCTGTTACACTACTAATATTCAGATACAGAATGTCTTATTTCTCGGGTGTCTGCCTATTTAATGAAATTTAGACGCATTAAACTAGAGCAGAAACACACAGTATCTTGTTAGTCGCGGGCGACTCTATATCTTACTATGCCGTCGGTGGAGCGGTTGGTTGATCCCCGTTTTGCTTTTTTAGTCGCGTGAAATCTGTCATTATGTCGGTCGGTTGGTCTGTTTTGCTTCTTCTTTTTTTTATTGGCGGCCAGTACTAACATTGTAACTATTCGGTCGATTCTAAAAAGATTTGAAGCCATAAGTGTTGTTTTACTTTCTCTTTCGAATGTAAGGTCGTAAGCTAATAAATCAGAATAAGTGAGGGCACGCGAGCTTTATTCACCAGACCTTGTTTATGTTTTCACAAACCTTTTTAAAACAAACAGTACCATGCATGTAAGACTTCACAAACACATTTAAAATTATAAATAAGGGTAATTTTTCAGAGATTTATCACAGTGTAATTGCAACTTTATAAAATTAATTATTTACGACACATTAAAATATCGGGGCGGTTATCGTAACGCGTGTTTATATTACCTCTGTACTGTTTTATTTCGTATTGTTTGATAAATCATCCTCAAGCGACGGTGGAGTATCAATTTCTTTTAATTATGGGATTCATGATTACAAATTTTGCTTTCACATTTTACCTTTTAATAATCTAAATAAATGGTTGGAAGTTATTGTCCAATCAAAGGACTTAGTTTCTTTTCCTATTTATCATTCGCACAGAATATATGAAATAACTCAGTGTTATAATTTTAATTGGCATCATTAACCAACCCTAGTGTTGTTAGTGCACCAAGTAACCCACTTCTTTGCATACTCTTCACAACAAATTCACTTTGCCGACAATAATTTGATGCACTTTTTTTAAAATTGTGTAGCAAAGATGCATCATTTAATTTTCTTCATTTTTATCTAAACTCTGATCGTTGCAAGCTCTTGTATCGGATTTTGGAATCCACCGTCTCGGTGCGAGAAATCAAGGCTGACCAGTTATCTTTATAGGAATCATGGCTATCATTAACCGTTTGTCAATAATACCTTAGCATTTGTCTCTCCCTGACAGTGATAAGCTTCGAAATTCTGGCAAAGATGTCAGAGGTAAAATCCTTTCCCAATCCAATTAACAAATCAAGTCGGTCACTCTTCGCCAGTAATATTTAATCCTCTTCAAAGTGCTCCTGCTGGGGCGAAATTGTGGGTTCGAATCTTTTATTGCTTTATAGGATTATAGTGAACACTTACTCCGCTACAAAATAAATTATTACCTGATTCCCCCATTCATACCATAAACTTGATTTTTTAATATTTTTCACAACAATATTCTCGAATGAATCTCACGTTTTTCTCATTAAGTCTTCATTCAATCATTTCACATTAAACTTCTCACGAAATTTCAACAAATAAACTAGAATTCCGTTACAATCTTATTTCTGTCCCAATTCCAAAGTCGTCTTTTCTAGATTTTATATTAAACCAGTTGAAGTTTATGATCTATTGAGCATCTTTACTTTTGAGGACCACTCAATTTACTTTGATGGCTTCAACAACTTTCAGTTTGGTAGGTTAAGAAATAAAATACTTAAAAGTTGAATAATTAGATTCTTACATTTAATTTTAAATGTGTACATTCGTAGTAACGGTGTCTCCAAATCATTCCCCGGCTAGTATCGCGCTTACCCGGCACTTGTTGGGTCTGCAGTTCGAATCTCCGTCCGGGTTCTTTTTAAGCTGACACTATTTACTAGGGAGGTTATCTCCGTGACTATTTACTATAGAGGTTTCCACTGTGACTGGGCATCACGGTGGGGACGGGTAGATGGAGCTCGTAGCCATCACAGGCAGTCCACCTAATAGAAGGATAACTCTGAATTCAAAATCCTGTAGCTACACTATAATTTGCCTCTTCCAGAAGATCCTCTGTGAGTATATGTGTACTAAAATGTCCCGATTTAAAATGTCTAACACAGCCTCTCTTCTCTTTAGTCATTTTTAGGAATTCTAAAATGACCCCTTTTGTTGAGATGAAGACCTCGTTGGTTATTTTTCCTCCACATTACCATTCCGAACTGTTAGCCAAACTACTTTATTCCACGAGTTTGCCGCCTATTGGGCGGATACACTGAAACTTACCCCACAGGGCACGAGTAGTTTCACGCGTATCACGAACATATCTAGTGATGCCCCCGCTACCATTCCATTCCAGTCTTCATATCGAAACATACGCACCCTATTCTCTGTTACGAAACCCTGTCGATGGAGTACAACATCCCCTATTGGGGTATTCATAATAACATACCCCAGACGCGGAACTAGGGGGGGTTCTATGATCCCTGGTTTGTTTTCAACACACTATACCTCCCGACACTTTGCATCCTTGAACGAAGGCTGACTTCTGGTGCTTTCCAGCGATTGTCATTCTGATCTTAATGTGCATTTCATCCGTTCAGGTAGATTTTTTCCACAGATGGCCCAACTTATCTTATCTACTACCCCCTTGACAACTATAAAATGTAATAATGACAAAAAAATTTAAGTGTAGCAATTTCTTGAATTTTTACCTTGATTTAGCCGTGACTTCCTCCCCCCTCCCTCCTCCCACAAACAGTTCTAATGGACCTCTATCGATCTTAAGCTCATGTAATTCGCATAAAACCTTTTAATATCTGTAATTTCTAAAGAAATGGCTCTCGGGGGAAGTAATTTTTCACATCTTTTTTTTAGGTGTAAATTTATATGGTGGAAAAAAAAATATTAAAACTGCCCGCCGGAAAAGGAAAACAAATTAGCTTGAGTTTTATTTAACAAAGCGTCATTCAGGGAATTACACCCCTCCCCTCCCCACCCCAGCACCACCAGGTATTGTATGCGGATATACAATACATGTCACAGCTAACATCTGGACGATTGCTTGTTATATCACCCTCCAATGCCAAGATTGGATTTGCTGCTATATGTGTACATATCTTTCATACATTCTCATTTCCTCTATTTCACCACTTTCTTTACACATTTACCCTTAGAAACTTTGCGGCGGAAATGCTTTCGTTGGTTTCGCTTTTAAGTATATAGTTGCCTGGGCTGTTTGAGGAATTGGTTCCGTGTTTATGAAACAAAACAATTAATTTTCTTAAGCACACGATGAAAATTTACTAGCAAGGAAAATCCTGAGATAAAAGCGATAGAACGAAGAGTAAAGATAAAAATAAGCGAGTGTCCCACAAAAAAGGCAACTGATCTATGCAGTAATTTCATTTTAGTTTATTTTTCTCAAAAAAGCCAACCGATCAATTGTATAAATTTCATTTTTGTTCATTTTCTCAAAAAGCAACAGATTATTGTATAAAAAAATATTTTAGTTCATTTTTCCCAAAGGCAACAAATCATGTATAAATTTCATTTTAGTCATTTTTCTCCCCCCAAAAAGCAACTGATCATTATGTAGAAATTTCATTCTGGTTCATTTTGCTGAGTCAACGGATGATTGTGTAGAAATTTAATTTTAGTTCATTTTCTCAAAAAATCAACGGATCATTGTAGAAAAATTTTATTTGACTTTATTTTTCTCAACGGCAACATATCATTATAAAGGGATTTCATTTTGGTTCATTTTTCTCTAAAAAGAAATTGATCATTATATAAAAGTTGATTTTGGCTGATTTTTCTCAAAAGACAATCGATCATTATGTAAAAATTCCATTATACTTCATTTTTTTTCTATAATGGCAATTGAACATTAAATAGAAACTTCATTCTAGTTCATTTTTCTCAATAAAAGCAACTGATCATTGTCGACATTTCATTTTAGTAATTTTTCTCAAAACAAAGACAAACTAGCTAGAGATTTAAAAATAATTAAAATATTTAAATGTTTAATGACGTTTATAATTTGAAAAAATAGAAAATTTTGTATTTACAGCTATTTTGAGTTCGGATGTTTTTTTTGTGGGAAACTGTATAATGCCCATAACATATACCTCAGAAAAAATGCACTGTAACATAAATTAAATGCCTGTATATGATTGTTAAACATTTACAACTAAAAGTAATTTCCTTGTTTCAATTTTTGTAATTAAATAAATAGTGTGATATAATATTGTCCTGCAAATATTCATGCCATTTGGTGGGTAAAAATCTGAAATTATCTGGTTTAAAATATCCATATAATGGCTCAAGGCTGAATTTAATCCTTTTGCATAGGAAAATATGCACTAGTGTAATAATTTTCCTGCACTTCAACTTCTATACTAATTTTGAGATATATTGATAGCTCTTTCATTCTTGATGTTTGTTTTACTGCAGAACTTGTTACAAAAAGTTGTTCTAAGAAGTAAAAGTTGCAGGCGTGCTGCGAGGCACGTAATATCAGGAGATGGGAATTTCTCTATTTCTGCGCTGAAAATTACCATTAGTGTTCGGGAACTTGTTTGAAAATATCATTTTTTGTAGTGATATTTCCTTGTTCTGACCTGAGGTCATAAAATGGCTTTATAATGCACTCTTCGTGTGTCTGACAAATTGCGTGAAAGACGCTTTCCTTAGTGCGTCTATCATTGTCAATTTAAATACATTTTAACGCTTAAGCTCGGAGGAGGCATTTAGATCTCTCTGCATTTAGACCTTGTTGTAACTAAACTAGTTTCTCCATGTTGATAGTTTAGCAATAATTTGGGTCCTTTTTTACTTTTTCGGTTAGGATTCATCGTTGTAAAGATAAATTTAATCAATCCATTCTTAAACCAACATTTGTTTGTTTTTTCTTGATATCCAACATAATGAGTGAAGGGAGGTGTTATCAAGGCACAGTGCCAAGCACCAAGAGGAAAGGTGGGAATCTCGTATGCAAACAAGTATCTGATTCCACATCCTCGTAACAATGCAAACGAGTACTATGTACAAGCCATAAAGTGGCCAAGCAAGAAGGGAAGACTCTCAGAGTTGGGTTTAGTGTGGAAAACAAGAGGTAGCCATGGCATTTTAGATCTTATAAGGTAAAAAGTAGGACATTAAAGGCGATGCAGGTTCGTATGATTATCTGATGCAGCTCCCCCAGCCGTGGTTGGCACGAGAGAAATTTTTCCTATAGAAAAAAAGAGAGATTGGCAAGTAATAGAAATAGGAGATTCCACGCATGAAATCTCGCGAGAAGAGAGCTAGAATAGTCAAGTTAAGACATTAGGAAACATATGACGGTCTCGAAACAATTCTAGCCAAAGCGGGTGTAGATACATCTAAGATGACATAAGAAGCGGAGAAGAGTTTTAGACATTAGTGACTTTATCTTTAAACACTATTTCACTGTAACAGGGCGACACACATATTTTTATAAGTCAAAAAGTGAAACCGGAGCTCTACCAATGTTAAGAAAAGGAGTAATATGTATCCAGACAGCCACATCCGAAAATGTTTTCAAAAGCAATGCCTCAGTATTACCAATGATAATTTTCAGTAAGCTGTTCGTAACCATTCACTAATGTTGTTGTAGGCAGAAGAAAACTTTTTAAGTTTCATCCAAAAAGCTGGGAAGAAAGAGTTTGAGCGGCTTGTCATAATGCTAAGGGGAAGAAAATAAATGCAAAAATGAAGTGGGCCAAGAAACTAGGGTTGAAGAACACCAAAACGAAACTTGACTGCTCCTCCGAATACAGCACTACCCGAATGATTAGACTTAGAGTGACAGTATCACAGACTGCCGTAAGATAAAAAAAATACAAGAATGGAAGGCTGACCAGCATCAGCCCCTCGACGAAGTGGTTAAGAAAATTTGGCAAGGCGTATTCAATGCTGTGTTTAGCCTTGAAGCCAGACTGAAGGATCTCATTATTATTGGAGTACGTATGATCCAGAATCTGGAGTATTCTCAATCTTTTAAGTACTCTATAAACGAAAGAAAGGTGTTAAATCCGATGATTATTTGCCGAGTGGTTTGGTTCCAGGCTGGGTTTCTTTATAATTGAGTGAAGAACAGCCTGTTCGAAAACGGATAGTAGGGCACCAGATGAGGTGGAGGACTTAGAGATAGCAAGGTATTGAGGTAGAAGAGAGATGAACTGATTAGAGGTTTGGAGGGAAAAAATCTTGATGAAGGGTTACTTTTTAGGTTACAAGGGTGCAAGAGGGAGGGAGAGGAAGAGAGAGAGAGAAAGAGAGAAAGGGCATTTGGGTGGATGGGTAGGAAGTACCATATGACAATATCCAGAATTAGTTTCTCAAATAATTCTATGGGAGGAAGTATGAATATAAGGCCCCAAGCGATGTAAATGAGTCATGAGTTCGAAAATGTCAGTAAGGGTGATGGACGAGAGGAGAAGATGAAAAGTGTTATGAGTAAAATACCTGAACAAGGCAAAGAGTACTGCGAGTAAAATTAAAAGATCATAAAACAAGAAATGAAGAAAATTATAAGGTGAGGTAAACTGCTTCAATGCGTGTTGCAACTACATATTCCTTCCCTCAATTATCAATCAAATCTGTAATTAGCAATAATGTTATGCATCTGACCTTTTCAATCGAAGGAACTTAATTTAATGCTAATTTTCTTAACCTTCGATAGAAAAGTTGATCTGCCTGCCGAAATGAGTTTTCGGCTAGTTAGAAAACATCTGGTTGAAATGCAAAATAATAGTATCTTCAGTTTTCCAGACAGCAAATCGGGTTTGTTAAATATTCGCGTCGGATCATTAACTATAAGTCACTATCTGATATGGTAGCGAATAATAAGGGTCTGATAACATAGAAGCGACTGCACTGCTAACCTCTCCGTTTTGTGGCCATTTTACCGCTAATATTCGCTGTTTGTTGCTATGCCCTTCATCGGTAGAGCATTAGGTTTTTATTCAAAATTTCCAACTCTTTTATCATTATTTGGAAGAGGTGTTTGTAATTACCAATGATCTCTATTACTTGTAGTGCTTTATCTCAAACTTGACTGAAGCTGACTTTCTTTTAAAAATTAAGATCGTAAATTATCTAAGTTTTAGTGTGTTAAAATCCTATTTTAAGTGCCGCAACTGGAGAAGTAAGGAAAACTCAAAATAGCGTAATTATAATTGTCAAAGGAATAGCTTTTTAAACTTCTGATTTTATGACTTTCATGAATAAGTATTACTTACGTTGAAAGCCTTTAAATTGAAAAAGGGTAATTGCCTCGTTACGTGATAGGAAATTCAAGGCAGTTACAGAACGAGGAAACGGGGGCAAAATAATACACGAGATAGCGGAACTTCAATAACTGGAAGATAGTAAAAAAAGTTAAAATTTAAGCGGTAAACATTTGATGCCTGAAATAGCATTTGAAAAATGCAAATATTTTGGTTTAAAATAAAAAAATCTGAGTAATCATTGGCAGACATTTAGGAAGTGGTTCATGAAGGTTATGGTAGGCGAGTGTCGTGGTCTGACATTACATTACATCAATACCATATTATATCTCTGGGGGAGGGACAAATAACTTAAAGGCGAGCCGGCAAGTAACGGAACGCCACGGGTTTCAACGCGCGAAACGACGAGATAAGAGTGCAACAAGGTCGGGTAAAATTTGGGCAATGACAAAGCTCAAGGTTATTGTAAAGAGGCATGTACAAAAATATAATTTTATTTACATAAAAATGAGAGAATTGATGGGCAAAATTACATCAGAGAATTAATGGTCAAAATTACATCAGAGAAACGAGGGGGGGGGGATTGTAGTTATGCATCAGACTATGAAGTTAAAATTTAATGTATTACAGGAAGAGACTATTCGAATGGGAGGAACTAACTCAAATGGGTTGAAGAAGGAAGAGACGGGTTGGCTTACGGAGGATTCCGGTTGAGAAGTCGGGGTGAGGCTTCACGGATGTCTTCTGCACGTGAGGCGAGGGCGCTCGGAGCTTCTGAGCAGGAACTTAGTGATGACGGTTCTCCAAAAGGGAAGGGGGGGTAATGTCCGGTCCAGGGGAGAGTATTTCGGCCACCCACATACGGACGGCGAACGAGGAGGGCTTCGACAGGATTTGATGAGTGAATTCGAAAAATTCGCTCGGTAGCGATCGTTAAATGGAATTACTTCACTGGCAGGGGCTAATTCCAACACACAAATAGTTCAGCCGTAACTTCGCTTTGTTGTTAGCACCTGACTTGAAACTAGGGGAATCTTCTTGGGGCCGGGCGAGACACACAACTCTGTGTCTGTCTCATAGAACACGAGCACTAAAAATATCCGAGGCTCTCCCTGCGGGGGTGAGTGGAAAACAGCTTTACTCTCGAATGTCCTCGAATCTTCTTACCGAGGCGATTCTAACCCTTGTAAAGGTGGGGAGAATTAGACCGCAATCTCAGACACCGCGTCCATGGCAGAATCCTTCGCGACCGCTTTTTCCGCATTCTCTAGCCGGGATGCTGCTCCTCTAGCATGCAATGCACGTCGTCATGTCGCGGAAGATCGCAGGCTGGACTTTACCTCCAGAGGCGGAGAACCCTTTAACGACAGGTTTACTGTGAGTGAGTTGCACACCGCTTTCGCTTCGTGCGCGGACGCCACCCATGGTCCGGACGATGTCCCGTACGCTATGCTTCGACATTTGGGTAAGCAAGGCATGGCCTTTGTTATATTTGTTTAACAGGATCTGGGTGAAGGGTCTTCTCCCAGATGCCTGGTGAATCGCTACTGTGCTCGCCTTTCACAAATCGGGGAGAGATCACTCTACTCCGACCGGATTCCGCCCAATCTCTCTAACCTATTGCGTGTGCAAGTTGATGGAGAAATTGGTAAATGTTAGATTAGCCTTTTTCCTGGACAGCGGAGGACATCTCTCTTCTGCAGAGTGCGGCTTCCGCAAGTTCCACTCCACGTCGGATGCTCTGCTCAGACTGGAAAATGCCGTCTGCGAGGCTTTCCTTCGTAGACAGCACTACGCCACGGTGTTTTTTGATCTGGAGAAGGCCTATGATACCGCATGGCGATACGGTATCATGGAGACTCTACACACGATGGGGGCGAGGGGACGCCTCCCAATGTTTATATCTGAATTTTTGCGAGATCGTCGATTCCGCGTACGGGTGGGGGGAGCCCTCTCCGGCCCAAAGGAGCAGGAAGAGGGTGTCCCGCAGGGAAGTGTCCTCAGTGTCACACTCTTTGCCCTAAGCATCAACGGCATCACCTCGGTGCTGCCGGAAGATGTTCTCGCTACGCTCTACGTGGACGACCTTTCGATCTCTTTTGGCGCGGCCCAGATGCCAACTCTGGAGCGTCGACTCCAACAGGCATTGAACCGCGTCTCTCGCTATGCCGAAGCGCACAGGTTTCGGTTTTCTTTGGCCAAGACTAAGGTGGTGCACTTCTGCCGCCATCCACGGCTTCACTTCGACCCAGATTTGTTTCTTAATGGGGTGCGCCTGGATGTGGTTGAGTCGCACCGTTTCCTTGGTCTTGTATTCGACCGACGCCTCACCTGGGAGGCTCATATTTGCAGCCTTAGGGTCTCTTGTACCCGCGCCATGGACATTCTCCGTTCCGTGACGTTCAGCGCTTGGGGCGCTGATAGGGCTACCGCCTTACTTTTTTATCGATCCTTTGTTCGCTCGAAGCTCGACTACGGATGCGAGTTTTATGCATCCGCAGCCGAGCGTTTATTGCGAAAGGTGGATTCAATCCACCACACCGGCCTTCGCCTTGCGACCGGTGCCTTCCGCACTTCCCCCATAGAGAGCCTGTTGGTCGATGCTGGGGAGATGCCACTCGCTCTGCGCCGCGTGCAGTGCATCACTCGCCTGTACGCGCGAGCCCGGCGCCTCCCTCAGTCGCCAACAGCTCTCACTGCATCCGCAGCTGATCTCGATGGTGCCTATGCCGCCGAGAGACGCCAGTCATACCCTAAGCCCTTTGGGTTTAGGGCCAGGAAACTCTTTCGAGAGGTAGATATAGCTCTCGGGCCGGTGGCGCCCCTGGTTTTGCCCAGGACGCCACCCTGGAGGGTACCACATTTGGCTATTTGTCGCCACGCCTCTGCTCCCAAAGCTTGTACTGCGCCGGGAGTATTGCGTTCGACCTTTCTGGAGCACACCTCGTGTCACGCTGGAACCGTGCCAGTGTATACGGATGACTCTAAATCCCAAGAGGGGGTCAGCTTCCACGCTGTATCCCCTCTAGTTCAAGTCAGCGGGGCTCTGCCAGGCACTGCGTCTGTCTTCACGGCTGAGCTGGTGGCAATACACCACTCGGTACGCAAGATTATGCGAAGTGCCCGGTTCGGAAACCGGATTGTGATCTATAGCAACTCACAAAGCACCCTGAGTGCTCTCGGGGCATTGGAGTCTCCGCATCTCCTGGTTCGCAAAAACCGTGAGCCACGGTTTTGGCGAGACAGGCGGATGTCGAGATTATCTTCTGCTGGGTTCCTGGACATGTAGGAATTGCGGGGAATAAGCGCGCCGATGTGGGCGCCAAAGAGTCCACGAGGACTCTGCGACCGGACCTAGCGTTTCGCTCTTCCTCAAACCGACTACATGGCAGGAATACGGGCAGCTCTTTGTACTTATTAGGAAAGAAGTTCGGAGACGGTCAAAGGGAACTAAAAGTTGCGTGCCATTGCGCCGCGACTGTTCCCATGGATCTATCCAGACTGGGTGATCTTCGCGCACGTTACCTGTCCCGGTAATGGGATGGGCGGGGTCGCTACTGCCTGTTCCTTGTACTCGGGACGAGTGCGTGCACATTGACTGTTGGACTTGTTGACTTTTGGGGTGAGGCCAGCCTTCTCCCTATTATTTAAGCAGGGTTTGTTTTTTCGTTTTGTTTTGTTTTTGCATTTGTTTTTTTTTTTCCTTTAGTTTGCACGCTCCTGCGCCGAGGGGACTCTCCCTTGATGCACCAGCTTGCTTCCTTTCCGCCTTTTTGGGGTGTTTTTTTCGTCTCTTTAATTTTATTTTAAAGTAGCCTAGAACTAGGCCAGTTTTAATACGGTGACTAATGCCCAAGTAGGCAGTCACCAGATGAGCTCTTAAAAAAAAATCCCCAAAAGTGGGTCGGCTTCCACGCTGTATCCCCTCTGTTTGAATTCCGCGGGGCTCTGCCAGGCGTTGCGTCTGACTTTACGGCCAAGCTGGTGTCAATACACCACTGGGTACGGGAGATTACGCGACGTGCCCGGTTCGGAAACCGGATTGTGATCTATAGCGCCTCACAAAGCACCCTGAGTGCTCCGTATCCATCCATACGCACACTTTTTTTCTCAATGTCACCCCATTTAACTTCACTTTCTTCTAAGACTTCTCAAAAGTATTCCGACCAAAAATGCCTTCTATTTTTTGTCGGTTATTTTAATAAAGAAATTTAATAAATCGCCCCCCTCCAAATGTTGGCATTAGGGCATTAATTTCCCTTAGCCACAAAATCTCTTCATGTCCCAAAGTAAACTATATATCTTTAGTAAAGAAATAGTTGATATCCCACAGCGAGAATAATAATGAAAACTTTGTTGATTATTGGCAGCTACTATGTTTCTAATAGCCCTTTCCTTTTAACATATTACATTTTTATTTATGTGTAGGCCATTAACCACTTTCTCAATTTGCAATTGCCATATAATCACTTAGAGTAAAACTAATGGATTGTACAGAAATTAAAAATTATCATTTATAACCACTAAAAGTGTACATTTTTCACGTCATGAAATTTTTCTCGTAATTATAATTATTAAGCACTCATCTTCCTTGTTAAGTTCGAACAACTTTTAATAAAATTAATTGGTATATTTACCGCAATGATGAAATAACGTTTGCTTAAAATAATATTTTCTAATTACTGAAAGTTACTTTGATTTATTATTGACTAGTGCGCTTTTGTTTAAAGGTGACTTCGTTCAGCATAAAGATTTGGACCATTTGGAATTATCACCAAACATTATTAATTAACGGATCTGATGTGTATCTCCACTCCCCCATTAGTATTCGAGCATAGGTCAGGCAGCAATTGAATCAACACTCTCATAATCAAATGACACGTCAACCTGGTGCAGACTATGTAATTTTATGCCATAATAATTACCAGAGGTCTCGGAGGCTATTTCCCTGTGCACAGAGGAAAGTGAATAGCATTTAACTCAGAATAAACCAATGAAACGCAAAGGTTGTTTTGTGTTAGTGTTCCCCGCGGGACCGAACCCGAATCCGCCCCTATGCAAGGTCCTCCTCAAACGGCTAGGGTTTCCAAGGCATTACAAGGAGGGAAGAAATCTTCTCAGACTGGTGCCCCTGCAACTGCCAGGACCTTCTCCATCTTGGAGAAGGAACTGGCTGAGGCCGGTCCATCGGGCATGAGGGCTCCTGTCGGGGGAAGGGAGAAGCATGTTCATACCCCGCCCTCCTCTCCTAAGGAAAAAGAATAAAAAACTTGGGGCTCCTCTCCATCCGCGGGGCCTGCGGTAATGGATAGATCTGCAGCTTCGGTAAGCGAATAAGCCAAGATCAGGACATCCGGCCCCTCTGCGCTCCCGGGTGCAGAGCACCTGACCTGAGACCAAAAGGGCGCCAGGCTGAGCCTCAATGAAATCGGAACTTGGGGCCACTTATTCAGAGGTTACCCGGCGTTTTCGAGCAACTAGATTTAAACGCTTCCTCGTTATCCGCTCCACTGATGGCACCATGTTGGCCAAAGGCAACATGATCCATTAGAGAAGAGCTTTAAACAGTATAATTGGTAGAGAGCCGAAGGTGACCCGTTTCTCGGACGGGAGCCTTCTGGCGAATGCGGCGAATCCCTCCGAGGTGGCCAAGATAAGTGCTCTTCGGACACTTGATGGCACCCCGGCGAGTGTGACGCCGCACTTTCCTATGAACTCCCCGTCAGGGGCTCAGTGATTTGCCATCCTGGCCACCGTGCTGACGGGACTCAGCACCCCGTCCGACCCCAGCTTAGCCTCTGCTTCTTCCTTCAAAACACTTGTTTCCTTGCTTTTCATACAACATCTTCCACGACTTTCTCTTGTCAGCCTCTAATTTCACAGGGTAGATGCTGAACTTCTTCTCAGGCAACCCTCCCGGATAAGGGCTGAGGGGGGGAGGGGACAAAGTTCCCTAACCCCTGAGCTCCGGTTCGGGATGGGTTTTTTTCAACAACCTGTTTTATCCCTATCCTTACCTTCCTCACTTTCCTTTTCCCTCTGACTTCACCATATATCCTTGATTTTACGCAGTGCCCAAGGGGGAGCCGCCATGCTGAAGGGCTGCCAGGTCTCCAGGCGGGAGGGGTGACCTTAAATTACGGCAGCTGGCTCTGCCAGGCCCGTAAGCACACCATGCAGAGTGGGCTACTGCGAGGGGTGATGGGCTATTGCATCCCGTAAAAAGAATAGGGTCACCATGCCCATAAATGAAAACTTAAAAAACCCAACCCGTAACTTCTCCTGTTCCATCGACATAGCCGCCCTCGGGCAGCTTCACAGAAAAAATGGAGGTCCCCACCCTTGTGCATGGGTAGGAGACCCTCCATATTTCTTTAACCGTAGAGAAGGCTTACTCCTTTCCTTTGCCTACGGGTGTAGGGGACTCCCCCTCACCCCCTTCTCTGGAGATGCTTTCAGGCACCTCTCTTTTTCCAGCGACAGTCCCCTTTTTTCTCTACAAGAGAACTGCCAAAAAAGCCAGCAGGCAGCCCATTGCCGACCGCACCTCATTGAAGCGACTTGGTAGGGCAAACCCCCTTAGGGAAGAAAGGAAAGCCAGGCCCCTTCGGTCGCTTCCCTAAAAAGACCAGCTGGAAAGAATATTGAACCTTGCCGGGGTCAAGGCTTGGGCCTCCCCACACATGACTGGTGACGCTACCAACGGGACCTGCGATATCCTGGAAGGGAATAACCAACTGGAGGCCCCTCCTGTGATAGACATGGTCATTAGGGTAACCCAACTTCAAACGGTAGGGCCTTCCATGGGGGGAAATCCTGGCTCGGCGCCAAGCATCGAGCCCGAATGCGCCCCTATACAAGGTCCTCCTCAAACGGCTAGGGTCTCCGAGACAGTTCAAGGAAGGGAGGGATCGCCTCTTACCGGTGCCCCTGCGACCACCAGGACCTTCTCCATTTCAGAGAAAGACATAATTAAGGCTGGTCCATCTGGCCTAGGGGCTTCTGCTGGCGCAGGTGAGAAGCGGGTTCATTTCCCGCCCTCCTCTCTAAAAAAGAAAAAAAAACAAAAAAACACTAAGAAGACTCGGAGCTCTTCTCCATCCGTGGGGGCTGCGGGGACCGATGGGTCTGCTGTCACTTTGGGGAGCTACCAAGCCAAGACCAGCATATCCGGCCCCTCTACCCCCTCCCCGGGTGCCGAGCCCGTAACTATGACTAAGACCAAAAGTGCACAGGGCGGAGCTTCCATAACATCGGGGCCCCTCATTCAGAGGTTACCTGGCGTTTTCAAGCCCGCTGGCTTCAGACGCTTCCTAATTATTCGCTACACTGATGGCACCATGTTAGCCAAGGGCAACATAATCCGTCAGAGGAGAGAATTAGCTAGTGCAATTGGTATAGAGTCAAAGGTAACCCGTTTCTCGGACGGAAGCCTTCTGGGGAATGCAGCGAATCCCACCGAGGCAGCCAAGATAAGTGCTCTTCGGACACTTCATGGCACCTTGGTGAGGGTGAAGCCGCACTCTACCATTAACTTGTGAAAGAAGTAGTTTATGCGAGGGAACTCGCGGTCAAGGTCGAACGTGTGATGAGAAAACAGGGCGGACCTTGATACCCATCCCCCCTTTACACCCTTCGTCACGTTCGACTGTGACAAGCTCCCTGAATTGGTGCGTGCCGGTTGGCACTGCTACCGCATGAAGGAATTCGTGCCACTTCCACAGCGATGCTATTACTGTCACTGCTTCGGCCATACGAATCGTTCTTGTAGATGTGCAAAGTCGGGGTCACCCGAAGTCTGTGTAAATTGCTCCAAGGCCGAACACGATAAGTCTAAATCGTGTCTTGCCAAGTGTGTCAATTGCGGAGAGCCGCACCCCGCTTCTTTGAAGCAGTGGGGTTTTTAACTCCTTGAGAAAGATATCCTAGCCGTTCATGCCCAGGATCGATTCTCATCCCGTGAGGCTAAGGACGGAGTTCTGGCGAACCCGGCTATGCCTGGGACGTCATATGCCTCAATAGTTAGAAAGGCACCCTCTGCTCCTCTCCCATCCAGGCCAGCGAGCACGGTTGTTTCGGCGCCCATTCAGAGCCCTTCTGCGGGCTCTACTTAACCCGGCCTTGATATCTCTCTCTCTCTCTCTGCTCTTCGGATGCACAGCCTGATTTTTATTAAGGGGGGTCGATGACCTCCATGGTAGTAATCACTTTTTCATTCAAATATTCTTTTCAGGGCAACTGACACATAAGAGCCTACCTTGGTGGTGCTTGGCGCGGGCGCCGTGGCCTGCATTTCAGGAAATGACTAAATTATCTATCTCAGTCGAGGAGTTTAGGTCGGTAGATGGTGCCGTTGAGTTCTTCTCCGGTAACCTCATCCTTGAAAGCCTAACTAGTATTTCCAGAACGTGTTGCCGTTTTACACGCCAACCACTCCAGTGGTGGTCGGTCGAGCGCGAGACGGCCCTCAAATAAAAGCGTTATGCCTACATGCGCTATAAGCGCTGCCCAATCGATTTCACTGTCGGTCAATTTCGTCGGGCTAGGGCTAGATTCCGGTATATTTTGAAGCACTCCGGCCTCTCGTTTTGGAAGGCATACGGTCTTCATTAAACGGGAACATTCCTTTAGCTGAGGTGTGGAATCGAGTCAAAAGGATTCGGGGCAAGTTCTCACAGGACCCAACTTCCCGATCACCAGGAGAATGGGAGCGCAATCTCGGACCCCGCGTCCGTGGCGGAATCCTTCGCGACTGCTTTTTCCGCATTCTCTAGCCGGGATGCTGCTCCACCAGCATTCAATGCACGTTGTTATGTCGCGGAAGGCCGCTGATTGGATTTAATCTCCAGCGACGGAGAACCCTTCAACAACAGGAATACTGTAAGCGAGTTGCGTTCCGCTCTCCCTTCGTGCACGGACACCACACGTCGTCCGTACGTTGTCCCGTATGCCAAGCTTAGACACTTGGGTAAGTGAGGCATGGCCTTTCTGTAAGCTGTGTTCAACAAGATGTGGGGACAGAGTATATTCCCAGGTTTTTGATGAATCGGTACTGTGCTAGCTTTTTGCAAACTAGGGAGAGATCATTCTATCCCGGCCGGTTTCCCTCCAATTTTTCTAAACTTCTTAGTGTGCAGGTTGATGGAGAAATTCGTACATGCCACATTAACCTTTTGTTTTTAGACAGCGGTTTCCATCTGTCTTCTGCACAGTGCGGCTTCCGCAAGTTTCACTCCACGTCGGATGCTCTGCTTCGACTGGAAGTTCTGACTGCGAGGCCTTCCTTCGTAGACAGCACTTTGATACGGTATCATGGAGACCCTCCACACGATGCGAGTGAGGGGCCGCCACCCGGTCTTAAAATCTGAATTTGTTCGAGATAGCCATTTCCGCGTACGGAAAGGGGGGGTGATCCAGGAAGAGGGTGTCCCGCAGGGAAGTGTCCTTAGCGTTACACTCTTTCCTTTGAGCATCAACGGCATTACCTCGGTGCTGCCAGAAGAAGTTCTTGTTACGCTCTACCTGGACGACCTTTCTATCTCTTTTGATGCGGCCCAGATGCCAACTTTGGAGCGTTGACTCAAACAGGTATTGAACCGCGTCTTTTGCTATGCCGAAGCTCACAGTTTTCGGTTTTTTTTTGCCAATAATAAGAGGGTGCACTTCTGCCTCCATTTACGGCTTTCCCCATAACCAGGTTTGTTTCTTATAGGGTGCGCTTGAAAGTGGTTGAATCGCACCGTTTCCTTTGTCTTTTATTTGACCGACACCTCACCTGGGAGGCTCATATTCCCAGCCTTAAGGTCTCTTGTACCAGCGCCATGGATATTCTTCGTTCAGTCACGTTCAGCGCTTGGGGCGCTGATAGGGCTACTGCCTTACTGTTTTATTGATTCTTTGTCCGTTCGAAGCTCGACTACGGATGTGAGTTTTATGCATCCGCAGTTGAACGTCTATTGTGGAAGGTGGACTCGATACACGACACCGTCCTTCGCTTGGCGGCCGATACTTTCCGCACTTCCCCTATTGAGAGCCTGCTCGTCAATGCTGGAGAGATGTCACTATCTATGCGCCGTGAGCAGTGCCATTGCTCGCCTGTAGGCACAAGCGCAGCGTTTCCCTTTGTCGCCGACGGCTTTCAAAGCATCCTCAGCTGGTTACGACGGTGTCTATGCCGCCAAGAGACGCAATTAATATCCTAAGCCCTTTGGATTTAGGGCTAGTAAACTCCTTTGAGAGCTAGATATAGCTCTCGGGCTGGTGAAGCCCTTGATTCTTCACAAGACGCCACTCTGGAGGGTAGCAACGTCGACTATTTGTATCCAAACCTCTGCTCCCAAAGTTGTACAACGCCGGGAGTATTGCGTTTGGCCTTTTGGGTCACATCTCGTGTAACGCCTGAACCGTGCCAGTGTATAAGGATGGCTTCAAGTCCGAAGAGGGGCTCAGTTTCCACGCCGTATTCCCTCTGTTTGAAGTCAACGGGGCTTTAGCTGGCGCTGCGTCTTTCTCCACGGCTGATTCGGTAGCAATACACCACTCGGTACGAGATAGTACGCGACGTGTCCGTTCTGGAGATCGGATCGTGCTTTATAGAGACTAACAAGGCGCCCTGAATGCTCTTGGGGGCATTGAAATTACCGCACCCTTTGGTTTGCGATATCCGTGATGCCACGGTTTTAGTAAGCCAGGTGGCTGTCGAGATTTTCTTCTGCTGGGTTCCTGGACACATAGGAATTGCGGGTAATGAGCGCGCCGACCAGGGCGCCAAAGAGTCCGCGAGGACTCTGCGACCGGCCTAGCGTTTCCCTCTTCCACACACACACACACACATACTACATGGCAGGAATACTAGCAGTTCTTCGGACTGCTTGGCAAAGAAGATGGGAGACGGTCCAGGGGAACTTAAATTTGCGTTCCATTGCACCGCGACTGTTCCCATGGACCTATCCCCCAACGCCACGACTGCTTCAGGTCGCTTACCCTAGTCTCCGAATCGTGGACACTCTTGTGACCCAACGCCATTTGATGGAGCGCTCGCCTGCGCCTCACTGTGACAACGTGTTTTCCCCCCAGAATGTTCGGAACATTCTTGTTGAATGTCCCAGTCTGGGTGATCTTCGCACACTTTACCTCTCCCGGTACCGGAATGGGCGGAGTCGCTACCAACTGCCCCTTTTAATCGGGATGGGTTCGTTCACACTGACCTGATGACTTTGTCGTTTTGGAGGAAGCCGGCCTTCTTCCCCATATTTAATGTTTGACTATGGATTGCGTGCTCCTTCGCAAGGGAAGGGCGGACCTTCCCCCGTCGACGGAGCTCGTTTTATATTTTTTTAATTTGTTTGTTTTCTTGTTTTTTCTTTTTGTATTTTTTCTTTATTTTATTTGTCTTTTAATATAGCCTAGATTTAGGCTAGGATGAGTACGGCGACTTATGCCCTAGAAGGCAGTCGCCAGATGAGATATAAAAAAAATATAACTTTGCCCGCAAAGTCCAACATGCGTTAAACAGTCTATAGCTGGTTAATAAATCATGGCTTTCTAGTTAATCTTATCAAAACTAAAGCAATGCACCTAACAAAACTAAGAGGAATGTATTCTAAACCTGACATATCTTGGTGGGAATCAGTTAGAAATGGTTGACCAAATTAAATTCTTCGGAATGACTAAAGACAGGAAACACTCATGAAAGCCACATATAGTAAATCTACGGAATCAATGCCTGAAGAACATGAATATTCTGAAAGTATTGTCATATAAGAGCTGCGGTACTGACAGAGCATCCTTGCTCCACATCTATAGGACGACCATACGGAATAAACTAGACTATGGATGTCCTATATATGCATCTGCTCCAAAAAACACCCTACAACTATTGGACCCAGTGCACCATCTCGGAATTCGTCATGTACAGGAGCCTTCAGAACATTGCCAATTCCTAGCTTATATTGTTAGTCAGGAGAACCCTCCCTTTATGATAAGAGAAACAAATTAAACCTCCAACTACATACTAGACTCTGGAATGCCAGGAGCACCAGCCTATGGTATCATTTCAGGTACTAGTAATGACCACCCGTTTGCTAACCCAAGAACACACACACAACTCTTGGATATAGAATGAGACAATTAAATTCCCAGCCTAACTTACCAAATATTTCAACATCATTTATAGCCTTTGTACATCACTATAGACGAAGTGCAACCATTTAACACCTCTCACTCAAAAATACGCAGAAATAAAACCCTACCTACAAGACTACGCATAGGATACACTAGAATCACTCGTGTTTACCTAATGACAGGAGAACAACATCCTTTTGTGACGATTGCTACGTACTTTTGACAGTCCATCATATTTTGATTGAATGCCCTAATTATAGGCAGAGCTGAATAAGGCATTACAGAACGGATTGCCTCATTACATCTCTGAGCCTAAAAAGTATGTTAGGTGATGACTCCAACGTAACAGGAAAGATATGAAAATTTGTGGAAGAGGCTGAAATACTGAATGAAATATAGAAAAATCCGGAAAGAAAAATAATTGAACAATAGAAAAGGAGCACACCGAGCTTAAATAAGGACTGTGCGTAAAAACTATTAAATAAAAAAAATTAAGTTAATGGATGTCCAAATTTGCGTCAAGTAGACAGGAAGATCAGCCAAAGAGAAGGCCTATGGGCAGTACAACCACTAAGATATCTTTCAACCTCATAATTCTGTAGTTAAAGTAATTTCCTAAATGAATTATCCCATAACAATAGAAGCAGTTGGGTGAGGCGGGTGACCTGGTACCTATGGAAGAACAACCAAACGAAATTATTAATGTGCCTTGGGGCACCTCCGTGACATATAAATCTGAACAGACAAAAAAAAAATCATTTTTTAAGTCATTTTAATTAAAACTTACTCCTCCTAGGCTTAAAAGTTGCCTTAAGAGATCTACCTCATCAACAATCTTTTGACTTTCACCTTGATTAAAATCTTTAAATTCACCTGTCTGGTCTTCTTTTTTATTTTGCTGCCATCTGCTCACCTTCTTCGCTTTGCCCGCGAGGGAATGTCGTATATAGCATGAGCAACATTGCTGCGGCTTACATCTGGAGTAGCGTGTCCTCTCTGCCTCAATGCCTTTAGGACGATCTGCCGCTATACATCTTCCGCTCATTTTCACTGTCTCTAGCTTCACCACCTTCTTTACGGATCTTAGAAACTTTCTGCGGGAAGAGGCCTTCGTCGCTATTGGGCTGTAAATTCCAGAGAAAAAAAAAGTCCTTCAAAATATTTATGATAAACTTTTTATTCAGAAAATAATTAACGTTAATATATTAATAGAATTTGGGACACATAAATATATTAACAAATTACTTTACTAAAAAACTCGAATATCGGGATTCCCTTACGTATGTGTAAGCCACTGATCTCATTTCAAGGCCTAAATAAAAACAAAAATGGGCTTCGCTAAAGTCAAGAAATTAATCTTCTGCTGGGGAAGTTGGACGCTAACTTATACCGGACTATTCAAGGCATATTCACGATTAGGTACTTTCGGTTTTATTTCATTTTTTTTTCTGCATCTAAATAGAATTTAAGTCATTTTTTTTTCCTATGATTCAGCACATGTGGATTAATTACATACTTTAAGGTCTCCATTAACCCGTCAATCAAACTAAAGTTAAAAGATGTAAAATCAATTATTCTCGAAACTTTTTGCTGAAATTTGAATGTTTAAATTATCTACTTTCTATTTCCATCAACTTTCTACTGTAGAAAAGGATATATACTATCATACTTTGTAAAAGTTCATTGCACATCTTATTTCAAATGTAAAAAGGCATATGTTGATATCATTTCAGGCATTTGCCTGCCATTGATGAGAGAAATCCTTTCTCATCTTTCTGGATTTGTTTGTTCACGAAGTTTTAGGCCATAAGCTACCATGGTGGTTCAATGCAGGTTGGTAGCTTGGGGTCGCCAGCGAAAGTAGTCGATACTAGATTTTTTTCCCACGTCTGGAATCGAACTCAGGATCATTAGTTTTAAAATCCATAAAATCCAGCACGCTAACCATTATACTATACGATTACTTTGTAGCAAAAGTGGTCCATATATTACAATCCCAAGTTCAAATCTCCTTTATAAACTTTGAAAAAGGCCATTGAATATTTTCTTATTTTTTATTTACCTCTGTTCAATATCTGTGTGATTGGTAATATTTTAAGACCCTCGTCAACCATGCATAGCATTGAATTATTTTAAAATTCCTAAATCGATGTTAATACGCGCTCACACGCCTTTGTAAATACAAGTTCAACCATTTTAATCCACTTACACTGTTCTATCCTTTTACTTAACCCAAGAATAGTACAAGTGGAAAAGACCTTTAATTTTAAACCCTCGAGAAACGTCAACGTCAACACATCTATGGGGCAATACCCAGAAATTCAAAGTCTAGGCTATTGCCAAGGCAAATGTTTTAGCCAAAGAGTGATAAATCAGTGGAATGAGTTGCCACAGCACGTCATGGATGCAAATACATTAAATGGGTTAAAGTCCCGTCTAGACAAGTACCTGAGAGACGTGGAGATTACTATTAGGCCAGGCCTAATAATAAAACCCATAACCCTTAAGTGTAAGTGTTTGCCAATAGAATAGTCTCAAAAGTAGAAATTTTATGAATAGTACATTTCTGAGAAAAGAAATCCCACGGTGGGAGGGGGGTCTCCTTGAGAGGTAGGAATAATAAAAAGTAGAATGAAGGGTAAAAGTGGAACTATTTATCATACCACTTCTACATAATAAAAATTAAAAAGCTCACAGAGAAGAATAAGGAAAGTTAATCAATTTACCTCTTGTGATAATGAATCAGCTCTTAATTGGAGGCATTAATTAGGGTTTGGATAATAAATTATTTGCTTTGATCTGATCACTAATTCTTATTTTATGAGAGAATTAGATTATTTGGGTGTGGAATGGGCTTTCAGGCCCGTGGATTTCTGTTCTTGTATACGAACTATTCTGATCTCTCAATACGGCTCACAGAAAATTCAGAAGAATTACGCGCTGATAAGACATTGGCACTAATCAATTTCCTCCTTTTTACTCGATTTTAACATAAGCCATTTCATTACTAACTTAGATTTCTGTACAAACCTCTCACCTCATTTGATTCCGCCTCTTGAAAAAATAAAACCTAAAAATGTAGCTTTTAACAATCTACCTCCTTTTCTGTATCCAAGTAATACAAATAAAAACAAAGAATTCAAACAAAATGTCAGATGATTCTAAAATGGAATTCGCGAGGACAGAAGAGACTGGTAAAATAGTAGCACTCATACGTGAGAATTTTCTTAATTCTTTTAGGGTTTGAGCGGATACAAACTATTTAACTCCCGGGGTGGTTAGTATAGCAATTGGTAACCACCTTCACACTGCATCATTCAGACCCGGGGGAAGCTCTTCGTCAACGCCAGCGTCCTTCAGGGTTACCCAATGCAATGCGGGGCGGGGCTAATCATTGCTTTACCAAACCGCAGACCATCACTGCATGCATTGCAGTTTATCTCCTTGCTACGTTGATTCGTATTAGTGACATTTTAATACCAATGTCGTCTGAGTATTATATAATACTACTTTTTTAATTTTATCTATTTTGAAATCAATATTTAAATGAAAATATACACTTGTGTGGCTCCTAAATTCATTGAATAAGAAAGGGTCAGTGCAATAAGAAACGTCAACTATTAATAAATGGTTGAAAATTACGTCCAACATGCAATAATACTGCACATATTTAGGAAGATATTCCGATAAACAGAAGCAAAATTGTCGAAGGAGTTTACTTAAGATTTTATTTCTTCATCTGTGAAGCGAATTTTTAAACATTTTGTGGAGACGATTCTTAGGGATTTACCAAGGGGCTTATAGAATTTTAGAAGCTTCACTGCCCCCTTGATTTCCGTCACCTCATTTGAAAATATTACATTTAAATCATTCTTATTAACTCCACTCCTACATTAATACTAAATCACCAGGCCCAATGCCCATAGAGGATCGTGCCTTAACTCTAGGATACTCATAAAGAGAGTTGAGGCGTGCACTATATACCTTTAGCGTATTTTCCCTCTCCCTCCTTTCCCTCCTTCGCTACACAGAGCCAGTCCCGTTTACAATACGGTTTAACCCTTTGTCAATCTCGCCTCAATGGATTGAATGGTAAAACGGTGCCAATGCCCCTGTTACAGCTGAAACCTGAAGAGGCAGCGTGCCCTCTCGACTCCAGTACCCCAAGATTAATTAGTGCTCTCTCTTTGCTCGTCATTTGCACCTCTTTAAAAGCTATCATTTCTTCGCTTGTATAGACTCAACTATGGGTGAAAGGGGATTTTGAATGTTCTAAAATAAATTAAAGTTTTAAGTTTATCTACCTTTCATCTTATGGCTCACAGGAGCAAGTCTGTAGGTGCCGATGAGAAAGAGGTCTCAGGAATGTAAGATGCGATCTGCTTAAAAATAAATAGCATCCATTTCGAGCTTTAGCAATTCAAGATAAAGAGATGTTGACTCGTGTTGGTAAATCTGCAAAGAAAGCTAAATCGGGTACCTCAATCATGTACCCCTAGCATGAACATATTCTAAGGCTACCCCAATCATGTCCCCGTGTGGTGAAAGTATTCTGAGATCATCGTTGGGCTGAGATATATCTTGAGCTTAAGAGGAATGCTTGTATGAGCCAGATACAATTTTCACCGGAGAGAGATCGGATTAAAAGATTTTCAAAGGAGAATGTCGGCGAAAAGTATTATTATAAATTAAATCTTGGTTATCCATAAATAAAATGGTGAAAAAGAAATAAAATATGAGTTAGTTTAGGTAGAAGTTTTGCCACCACTCATTTTTGAGGCTAAAAAGGAAATGTTAGGAGGAAAATGGCTTGTCGGAAAAAATGAAGTAGCGTGCGTTGGGATGCGAACCAACAGACTCAGCGTCGCCGAGATGTAAATGATAATCGCCCAGACGCCCTCTGTCACCTTGCAGGTTAAAAAAAAACCTTTAAGCCAGGTTTACAAGCCGCTTGCTTCTCACACTTGCCACGTAATTGCCCTTTCTCAAAAGGGGTCTACAGTGGGATACAAATCACGAGCTGCTACACCTTATGATGGCAGCTACCATAAAATCGACCCAGATCAAAACTCCATCAGATGACAAACTACACGTGATGTCACTTAACGTCTCTCAACCCAATCGGTTACACCGTAGCATTCACAAGCGAGCTATGACTGGATAAATAATATAAATAGCGCTGGAATTAATATAAAAGAGAGAGCTTTGGAAAAGTCATAACAATGTGTATCTTCCAGAGACATCGTAAAGAGGTATAGCTTCAAGGGACATCATAACTAGGTGTAGATTCCATAAACAGTGTGGCAATGTATAGCTTCCGAGAAATAATAATAGGACAGAGCTTCTAGCGGCATCGTAACAAAAAAAGATGGCTTTTGTTCGTAAATTTCCTACGACTCGATCATTTGGTATTACTAGGCTGGTACCTGGCTCACTAACCTAGTCCTTAAAATGCTTTGCATCTTAAATGACCGTAATAAGATCCAACTTTGTACTTTTGATTCTCTCGATTGTAAAATTATGCCATCGCCCCCATCGCAAGGTTCAGCTTGTCGATGAGCCTAAATTAATATGTTGGTTTTTGGAGAGTTGCGATCCTCCATGTTGCATTCCTCATCTTTAAACTTTCACTTCCCCTATCTTTACCACTTTCTTTACAGATCTCTTTTCGGAAATTTTTTTGCAAGTGCACTCGTTGGCCTGCCAGGGGGAGTCGAGTGCAGCATGATTAACTATACAGCACGTAACATCTGAAGGACTGTTTGCAATTTCAGTCCTAGTGTAGTAGGCAAGAAGATCTGGGGCTATATAATTTACACACATTTTCACTTCCTTTATCTTCACCACTTCACATCCTTCTTTTTATCATCTTTCGGACAGATATGCCTCCGTAGTTTTTCGCTTTAATTACATAAATAATTCCCTCCTTGCTTGCTGCGTTGATTACAAAGATTGCCCCCTCATTTCTCTTCACTTCTTAATTATCAGTAAATATTTCTTCACTCATTAAACAACTTCCATTGGCTTACACTAACTTCTCCCCCCCCCCTTCAATAATATGAAATTAAAAAACCACTCCGAATAAAAGGTTCTTAGGACTCTAATAGGATGAAAGAGAGGATTATTTTTTCCTCTCGATGGGATGTCTGTCAATTTTTCGAGCAAGATGGCCTTTCTTAAAGGTCTTGCTTCTTTGATAAGGAAAAGTGCTCCTCGTATGAAACAAGTCAACTAACAATTTAGGGCAAGGTGGCCCCTTTTGAAAAGTTTTTTTCCCTTTGCTAAGGAAAAGTGTTCGTGTGACTTAATAGTCTATTAAGTAAGAGAATTTGTGGATGCACTCGGATATATTCCTTTAAGGAGAAATGCAGGCCACGCAACGTGAGACCAAGAGTGGTTGAGACAGCAATGTAGATACACCTTCAAGATTTATGGGGACAGAATAAGGAAAGGAAAACACAAACTGGGTATACCTGACTGGATTTTATCCATGTCAGTCAATAGGCGTGTCCTTAATTTGTTGATCTTGAGGTTTCGCCCGATTTTATTGCTGCCCATTGAAATTAATGGATAATAAATCCTGTTGAGATTTGAAACTCTGCAAATAGATAAAGAATTAATAACAACACTTGTCTTCGGGCTAAGAGAAGATGCAACGTAATTCTTTCTGAAGACTCCATGACAGATTTCATTCTCTTAAAAACTGGGGACCTTTGATTTTAATTAAATTGCTTGTCTGTCTTTATTATATGCTATAAGTAACAAATTGCTCTACTCATTTTTTTTTACGTTGCACATTCAGTTATCAACAGGATCAAAGTTGTGGAGTTATTTCCACAAACCTGTGGAAAAATGCGTGGGGTTGCCATGTGAAGGGAATACTGCGTAAGGGGCGCGGCGATTTGCCATCCTGGCCGCTGTGCTACCGAGATCCAGCGCTCCGTCCGGCCCCAGCAAAGCCTCTCTTCCTTACTTCAGATAGTCTGTACTTCTTCCCTACTCACTCACTTCCACTACAACCTCTTCCACAACATTCTCTGGTCAGCCTCTAATTTCACAGGGTAGATGCTGACCTTCTTCTCAGCCAACCGTCCCGGATCGGGGACTCGGGGGGGGGGGGGGGGGGGGGTAGGACAATGTTCCCTAACCCTTGAGCTCCAGTCTGGGGTGCTTGGTTTTTAACAAGCTGCTTCATCCCCACCCATACCTTCCTCACATCCCCTTTCCTTCTCACTTCACACTCTATTATTTTTTTACGCCGTATCCAAGGTGGAGCTGCCATGCTGAGGGACTGCCAGGCCACCAGGCGGGAGGGGTGGTCCGAAATAGCGGCCCCTAGCTCTGCCAAGGCCTGTACGCATCCCTTGCAGAGCGGGCTACTACGAGGGGTGATGAGCTATTGCTTCCCGTGGAACAAATAGGGTCACCATGCCCATGAATGAAAATATTAAAAAACTCATCTCTTCCCAATTCCCCTTGCTCATCAACGAAGCCGCCTTCGGGCAGCTCCACAAATAAAATGGAGGTCCATACCCCTGTGCTTGCGCAGGAGACCCTCCATATTTCTCTAACCGGAGAGAAGGCTTACTCTTCTCCCCAGCCTACGGGTTTAGCGGACTGCCCATCACCCTCTTCTCTGGAGGTGCTTTCGGGCACCTCACTTTTTCCAGCAAAAGCAAGCTCATATCCGACCGCTCCCCAATGAAGCGGCGCAGTAGGGCAAACCCCCTTACGGCGGAGAGGAAAGCCAGGCCCCTTCGGTCGCTTTCGTCAAAAGACCTGCTGGCAAGAATATTGAACCTTGCCGGGCTCAAGGCCTGTGCCTCCCCACACATGACTGGTGACACTGCCAACGGGACCTGCAATGTCCTGAGAGGGAATGGTCAACTGGAGGCTCCTTCAGAGATAGACATGTTCCTTAAGGCAACCCAGCCTCAGACGGTAGGGACTTGCATGGGGGGGAATCCATACTCAGCGCCAAGCACCGAACCCAAATCCGCCCATATGCAAGGTCCTCCTTAAAGGGCCTGGGTTTCCAAGGCAATAAAATAAGGGGAGGTATCTCTTCCAACCGGTGACCCTGCGAATACTAGGACCTTCTTCATCTTGGAGAAGGAACTGGCTAAGGCCGGTTCATCTGGCCTAGGGGCTTCTGCAGGTGGAGGTGGAAAGCGGGTTCATTCTCCACTCTCCTCTCCTAAAAAGAAAAAAAAAAGACTAAAAAGAGTCGGGGCTCCTCTCCATCCACGGGGGCTGCGGTGACGGATGGGTCTGCTGCCACTTTGATAGGCGACCAAGCCAAGTTCGGCACAACTGTCCCCTCTGCCCCCGACTAAGACCAAAAGTGCACAGGGCGGAGCTTCAATAGCGTCGGGGCCCCTCATTTAGAGGCTACCTGGCGTTTTTGAGCCCGCTGGCTTCAAACGCTTCCTCGTTATTCACTCCACTAATGGCACTATGTTAGCCAAGGACAACATAATCCATCAGAGGAGAGGATTAGCTAGTGCAATTGGTAGAGAGCCGAAGGTGACCCGTTTCTCGGAAGGGAGCCTTCTGGCGAATGCGGCGAATCCCGCCAAGGCGGCCAAGATGAGTACTCTTCTAAAACTTCATGGCACCCTGGTGAGTGTGACGCTGCACTCTACCATGAACTTGGTGAAAGGATTAGTTTATGCAAGGGAACTTGTTGACTACTCCATTGAGGACGTCAATTTAGAGCTGGCCGACCGTGGCGCGGTCAAGGTCGAAAGTTTGATGAGAAAACGGGGATGGTCCTCGAGACCAACCCCTACCCCTACACTCTACGTCACGTTCAACTGTGACAAGCTCCCGGAGTCGGTGCGTGCCGCATTGTACCGCTACCGCGTGAAGGCATTCGTGTCACTGCCGCGGCGGTGCTATTACTGTCACCACTTCGGCCATACAAGCCATTATTGTAGATGTGCAAAGTCGGGGTCACCCGAAGTCTGTAAATTGCTCCAAGGCCGCACACGAGAGGTCTAAATCGTGTGTGGCCAAGTGTGTCAATAGCGGAGAGCCGCATCCCACTTCTTCGAAACAATGTGGTGGATATCTCTTTGAGAAAGAAATCCTGGCCACTCAGGCCCGGGCGACTCTAATTCCGCGAGGCTAAGGACTTGGTCCTGTCGTGCCCGGCACTGCCTAAGACGTCAAATGCCTCAATAGTTAAAAAGGCAGGCTCTGCTCCTGGCCCATGCAAGCCAACGAGCAAAGTTGTTTCCGAGCCCATTCAGGGCCATTCTGCGGGCTCTACTCAACCCGGGCGCTCCCCTGGTAAAGCTGACGGCAAAAAGTTTCATACCCAGCCCCGGCTAAAACCAGGGCTCCCCTCTCTTCCCAAAGCGTTACCGTTTCCCGTAAGGCGAAACGGCCACGCGCCTCCACCGCGTTGTTAGACTCACAGGAGGCAACACCCTTGAAGTTGGTCGCCAGGCCATCTTCCGGCGTTCCGAAAGCTGTCCCCCGAAATGAGGACATCAAGAAAGAAGCTTCAGCTCCTTCGCCCACGCCTAGTGGTGGACCGAGTGGCTTGGAGACGTTGGTTCCTCGAAAAGAGGGACCCCCCGCCTCCGAAGCCGCAACGCCCGCCTAAGGGTTTGAGGCGGCAGGAGGAAAAGACTCGCATGGCGAGCCCAACTTACTCGAATAAGTCCTCGAAGGCGACCGCGCCTTCAGCGCTTTGTCCGGCCAAAAGCGCCCGGGGTTCTGTCTCCAAAAAGCGTAAGGCCAGTATCATAAGGGGCATCTGTTCGACGAGGGCCTCCGCGTCTCCTCCGAGCTATTCTTGGAGGGCATATTCCTTCAATGGAATTGCCGTGGACTCCGAACCAACTAAGTGAAGCTGCGGACGCTCGTCTCGTCCAGTTTACCGTTAGCTATTTTTGTGCAGGAGACCATGCTAGGCGAATGCCCCCTGCCTGCCCTCCCGGGGTAAAATGGTCTTGAGACCCCACCACCACGGGATGGCCGCGCTAGGGGATGCGTTGATTACACCCAGCATGATGTCTCCGTTCTTCCTTCCTCTTTAAATACCTCCTTTTAGGCAGTGGCTGTGCCGCTGCACCTGGAAAGGAGATATACTATCATTTTTGCGTGCATTCCACCGTCAGCTGACTTCGACGCGGGGAAACTGCGCCGCGTCCTGGCACGGTTGCTTGGAGTTCTGAATGGCAGACATCCTCTCTGGGGAGATTACTTAATAAATCCCAGGGTACAAGTCCTTGCCAATCTGATCAAAGAGCTTGAGATAGGTGTCCTAAACGTATGAGTTTACACATCACTGTCCGAGAAACGCTTCATTTTCTTGACTTGAACTAGCTTTTTGCTCTTCGGATGCACAGCCTGATTTTGATTGGGGGGGGTGGTCGATGACCTTTGGTAGTGATCACTTTCCCATTCAAATATCCTTTTCAGGGAAACTGACGCCTGAGCGCCCACCTCCGGGGTGCGTGGCGCGGGCGCAGTGGCATACATTTCAGGAAATGACTGAATTCTCTATCTCAGTTGAGGAGTTTAGGTCGGTAGATGAGGCCGTTGAGTTCTTCTCTGGCAACCTTATCGCCGTGGGCCTGACTACTATTCCTAGAACGTCTGGCCGTTTTTGCACGCCGACCATTCCCATGGTGGTAAGCTGAGTGTGAGACCACCTTTAAACAGAAGCCTTATGCCTACATGCGTTATAAACGCCGCCCGAACGATTTCACTGTCGCTGAATTTCGTCGGGTTAGGGCTAGGTTCCGGTATATTTCGAAGCACGCCCACCGTTCTTCTTGGTGGGCATACGTGTATTCACTTAACGGTAAGACCCCTTCAGCAGAGGTCTGGGAGCGAGTCAAAAGGATTTGGGGCAAGTTCTCGCAGGACCCTCCTCCCGTTCCTTAGGAGAATGGGACCGCAATCTCAGACCCCGCGTCCGAGGCGGAATCTTTTGCGACGGCTTTTTCTGCATTCTCTCGCTGGGATGCTGCTCCACCAGCATTTAATGCACGTCGTGATATCGCGGAAGGCCGCTGCTTGTACTTTACCTCCATAGGCGGAGAACCCTTCAACGACAGGCTAACTGTGAGTGAGTTGCGCTCCGCTCTTGCTTCGTGCGCAGACACCTCCCGTGGTCCTAACGATGTCCCGTACGCCATGCTTTGACACCTGGGTGAGTGAGGCATGGCATTTCTTTTAGATTTGTTTAACAGGATCTGGGTAGAGGGTCTCCTTCCAGATTCCTGGCGAATAGCTATTGTGCTGCCCTTTCGAAATCCGAGGAGAGATCAGTCTACTCCGAACGGTTTCCACCTAATCTCTCTAACCTCTTGCGTGTGCAAGTTATGAAGAAATTGGTATGTTAGATTAGCCTTTGTCCTGGACAGTGGAGGCCATCTGTCTTCGACACAGTGCTGCTTCTGCAAGTTTTACTCAACGTCGGATGCTCTGCTCCGGCTGGAAAATGCCGTCTGCGAGGCATTCTTTCGTAGACAGCACTACGCCACGATGTTTTTCGATCTGGAGAAGTCCTATTATACCGCAGGGCAATACGGTATCATGGAAACTCTTTACGCGATGGGGGCGAGGGGACGCCTCCTAATGTTTATATCTGAATTTTTGAGAGATCTTCGTTTCCGCGTATGGGTGTGGGGTGGAGCCATTCTCCGGCCCAAAAGAGCAGGAAGAGTGTGTCCCCGCAGGGAAATGCCGTTAGTGTCACACTCTTTGCCCTGAGCATCAACGGCATCACCACGCTGCTGCCGGAAGATGTTCTCGCAACGCTCTACGTGGACGACCCTTCTATCTCTTTTTGCGCGGCCCAGATGCCAACTCTGGAGCGTCGACTCCAAGAGGCATTGAACCGCCTCTGTCGCTATGCCGAGACGTACACAATTCGGTTTTCTTTGGACTAAACTAACGTAAAGCACCTCTGCCGCGATCCACGGCTCCACCCCGCCTCAGATTTGTTTGTTAATGGGGTGCGCCTGTATGTGGTGGAATCGCACCGTTTTCTTGGTCTTGTATTCGGCCGACGCCTCACCTGGGAGGCTCATATTCGCAGCCTTAGGGTCTCATGTACCCGCGCCATGGATTTTCTCCGTTTCGTGACGTTCAGCGCTTGGGGCGATGATAGGGCTACTGCCTTACTTTTGATCGATCCTTTGTTCGTTCGAAGCTCGACTACGGATGCAGGTTTTATGCATCGGCAGCCGAGCGTTTATTGCGGAAGGTGGATTCGATCCACCACACCGGCCTTCGCCTTGCGACCAAGGCCTTCCATACTTCCCCCATTGAGAGCCTGTTGGCCAATGCTTGGGAGATGCCACTCGCTCTGCGCCGCGTGCAGTGCATCACTCGCCTGTACGCGCGAGCCTGGCGCCTCCCTTAGTCGCCCACCGCTCTGAATACATCTGCAGCTGATCTCGACTGTGCTTCTGCCGCCGAGAAATGCCAGTCATACCCTAAGCCCTTTGGGTTTAGGGCCAGGAAACTCCTTCTAGAGCTAGATATAGCTCTCGGGCCGGTGGCGCCCCTGGTTCTGCCCAGGACGCCACCCTGGAGGGTACCACATTTGGCTATTTTTTGCCACGCCTCTGCTCCCAAAGCTTGTACAGCGCGAGGAGTATTGCGTTCGACCTTTTTGGACCACACCTCGTATCACGCTGATACTGTGCCAGTGTATACGGATGGCTCCAAGTCCCAAGAGTTGGTCGGCTTCCACGCCGTGCCCCCTCTGTTTGAAGTCAGAGAGGCTCTTCCATACGCTGCGTCTGTCTTCACGGCCGAACTGGTTGCAATACATCACTCGGTACAGGAGATTACACGACGTCCCCGGTTTACAGACCCGATTGTAATCTATAGCGACTCACAAAGCGCTCTGAGTGCTCTCGGGGCAGTGGAATCACCGCATCCCCTGGTTCGCGATATCTGTGACGCCACGGTTTTAGCGAGCCGGGCGGAATTCGAGATGTTCTTCTGCTGGGCTTCTCGACATGTAGGAATTGCAGGGAATAAGGGCACCAAAGAGTCCGCAAAGACTCTGCGACCGGACCAGCGTTTCGCTCTTCCTCACACCGACTACATGGCAGGAATAGGAGCAGCTCTTCGGACTGCTTGGTAAGGAAGATGGGAGACGGTCAAAGGAAACTTGAAGTTGCCTGCTATTGCACCGTGACTCTTCCTATGGACCTAACCCCCATTACCGCGACAGCTTCAAGTCTCTTTCTGTCGTCTCCGAATCGGAAACACTCGTGTGACGCATCGCTATTTGATGGAGCGCTCGCCTGTGCCCTATTGTGATGACTGCGTCGTCCCCAGACTGTTCGGCACATTCTTGTCGAATGTCCCAGTCTGGGTATCTTCGTGCACGTTACCTGTCCCGGTACCGGGATGGGCGGGGTCGCTACCGCCTATTCCTTATACTCGGGATGAGTGCGTGCACATTGACTGGTGGACTTATTGACTTTTAGGGATAAGCCGGCCTTCTCCCTATTATTTAACCAGGTTTGGGTTTTTGGGGGGTTTTTTTTTCTTTATAGGTC
Organism: Ceratothoa steindachneri; assembly: GCA_963969495.1. Classification (NCBI taxonomy): domain Eukaryota; kingdom Metazoa; phylum Arthropoda; class Malacostraca; order Isopoda; family Cymothoidae; genus Ceratothoa; species Ceratothoa steindachneri. The sequence goes on along the minus strand of OZ018323.1, from coordinate 153,612,112 downwards.
GCACGCTCCTGCGCCGTGGGGACCTCCCCCCGACGTAGGAGCTTGCTTACTGCTCGCTTCCTGTTCCCTTTTTTTGTGGGGGGGAGGGGATTTGGGTTGTTTTTTGTGTCCTTTTGAATTTTATTTTCAAGTAGCCTATTACTAGGTAGGTTTTTAATACGGCGACTAATTCCCACGTAGGCAGTCGCCAGATGAGCTCTTACAAAAAATAAATAAATGTCGGGAATAAAATTTCTTCCTAGGTGAGTTTCTATTCTCAAGCTAAAGGAAAAAAGCCAGCCAAATGTTAGAGCTTGATTGTCTACATAGTTTGGCTTAGATAAAGATAATCACTCACCCCATTCTAATTCTAGTAAAAATAAGTTCCCTCAAAAATCACCTAGTAAAAATAATACCTCCCAGAATTTAAAGTAAAGTAATCTGACATGGATAAAAAGTAAATGAATCTTCTTTATTTAAAGAAATTATTTGATATTAATTTTTATTAATTTAATTATTTTGTTTAGTTAATTATTTAATATTTAGTTGATTGAAGGCATAATGGGTATAGCCAAGTTCATTTTCGATATTTCGATAAGCTTTCCATTTGTCACTGGTTTTCCCCGTGCTACTAATGTCTCTATTATTGAGAAGAGTGTGGCTGTTCTGTGTGAATCAAGAATCTCAATATAACCCAACAACGGTGAGGTATATGAATCGACAATTACGAATGCCCATAAAGGATTGTGTATGGCACGTCCCGACGATGCTTTGGTTTGTGGCTAAAACAACTCTCGTTTACACAATTTTAACTCCCTCCGCCAAATCGCCCAAGGGTGATGGGGGTTCTCGTTTTAATGGTTTGTACAAATTTTCAGAACAAAAAAGCTTAACGTGTCAATTGCAGTCATAAATAGGTTTAAAATAATGCCAAAACCTCCGATACAAGCACTTTGGTGTTACAATTTTATGACGTCAAACTGCACCAAGTAGAAAAAATCCATCATAACAAAAGGGAAGAATCATATTTACCTAATCTCATTTTAATGTGTAAATAATGCTACAGAAGAATCATAAGTGAAAGGTCTGTAGTTCAGAATAATTCTTTTATTCAAAGTTAAATATATCTGGTTTAAATGAAAGTTTTCAAATCCCAAACCATCCAACAGTGTTGCTTGCATTTCCTATTTTTTATGTCTATTTTAAATCTTCGAACTTTCATCGCCGTAAGACATTCATATGCATGGCATATACATATATGTGAACGCCTTAATCCGACTATTTACGCATACGAATAGTGTAATAATGACTTTCATGCTAAATAATCTGGTACTTTCTCGCAAAAGACCTCTCACTTATATTTTGAATCATTAATAACTGGTGAACTTTAATTGGCATCATCGTTGAATGAACATAAAAATGCATTAGAACTTCTCCATTGCCGCATTTGCTTCAGGGCAGTAGATTATCAGGAGTAGGTCTGCCTTCATAATCAAAACGTTCGGATAAAGGTCCAGTATTCCTGGCCTTTGTTTTCCACTGCTTTTATCTAATGAACGTTCAATCCGTAAAAGTATGTGGAGTTAGATATGTTAATTTATGCCCCTTTTGTAGTATTTAGACCTCCCTCATGGGCGGGGATATTTATACTGGAATCTACACAATCATCTGAACTTATCTGTCCCCTCTACTCTTTCTACTTTCTTTCATTTGAGCATTCGTACTAGTTAGAATTTTGAAATAAAACTTGAATTTTTTTAACTATATGTATTCTCCTTTAAGGTTAAACTTTCACATACTTATTAAAAGTATATTGATAAATAACGTAAGTTTATGTTCCCTTTAGAAATAAGTTCACACGGAGATTATTATTATGAACAATTAGCAAATGAGTGGAAATAAATAGGTGCTTTATTTTCTAGATGTGTGTGTGTGTGTGTGTATGTGTATATATATATATATATATATATATATATATATATATATATATATATATATATATATATATATATATATATCCGGATGGATGACCATGTGAAGTGAAAGGAAAGGAAACAAAGGTACTTTATTTCCAAGGCAAATATTTAAAGCAAAATTTGGGGGGGGAAAATATTCATTTGTCTATTTCTTAATGTCAGTTTTTCACATCCTAAGTTCTTTGGAATTTGGCAATTTGTGGCTAACTAACTAGCTGGGACATCATCTGAGCCCATTTCGCAGTGATGCTGGTGTTAGAATGTGGTGGTCAATTATTCCATAACTGCCCTCCCCCCTTTCTCAGATATTTTGTGCTTTTTATACTCCCTTCCGAGGGGGTAATGGAGGTTTAGAACCCTTTTTATCGGCCCTGTTACCTTCTCCCCTCGTTCTATCCCTAAATTAAAGTTTCCTCCGTTATATCAACTTTATTTATTTTCTAAACTAATAAGATTACTAACATAATATATATTCGCGCCTAACAAAGTCACTTGAACATTTTATTTTTTGAAAATTGCTTCTTATAAGAACAGAGTTACCAGTCCTGCTAATCTAGAAACTATTTCGAAACTTTGTGGAGTTGGTTCCAAGAGGGGGCCCCTATTTTAAGGCAATAATAATGGAGGTGGACTTAGATATAATAGGGAGAAAACTGCAGCTGTCTTTGTCCATTGTTCAAATAAAGAAACAAAAGCTTTGACACAATGATGCCGATTCACTGCCGGCGTTAGTTTTGGAGAATTCAGTATTTTCCATATTAAGGCAAATTAAAAAAATAGCATACACAAAATTAAAATAGATGTAAGGAGAAATAAAAAATACCAAAAACAACAAAACAGACTGGTAAAAACACTAGATTAAAGCCTTTTTCTCTCCAAATTCATCGTAACCTAAAACTTAATGAACTGGCCTAGTTCTAGTTTATTTTTTTTAATTATTAGTTTTAGTTATTAATATTTAAATTAACCTAAAAAAGAGATGTACATTTTCATTTAGCCTTTTTTTGTACATCCTTCGATTTTTAGTCGATTTCAGAAAAATGGACCATCACCCCTATGATAATTTTACCTTCACCACTATATTAATTTTAACTTCACCCCAATGCTAATTTTACCTTCACCCCGATGTTAATTTTACCTTTACCACAATCTTAATTTTACCTTCGCTACCGACTAATTTTATCTTCATCATGTTAATTTGTTAATTTTACCTTCACAACCTTGTCAAGTTTACATTAACCACCTTGTTAAGGTTATCTTTACCACCATGTCAAGTTTATCTTTACTACCATGTCAAGTTTATTTTTACCACCATGTCAAATTTACCTCCACGACCATGTTCAGTTTACCTTTACCACGCTCATTTTACCTTCACCACCATGTTTAGTTTATCGCCACCACCATGTGTAGTTTATCTTCACCACCATGTGTAGTTTATCTTCACCACCATGTGTAGTTTATCTCCACCACCATGTGTAGTTTACCTCCACCACCATGTTTAGTTTACCACCACAATCACCATGTTTAGTTTACCACCACCATCACCATGTTTAGTTTACCACCACCATCACCATGTTTAGTTTACCACCACCATCACCATGTTTAGTTTACCACCACCATCACCATGTTTAGTTTACCTCTACAACCATGTTTAGTTTACCTCTACAACCATGTTTAGTTTACCTCTACAACCATGTTTAGTTTACCTCTACAACCATGTTTAGTTTACCTCTACAACCATGTTTAGTTTACCTCCACAACCATGTTTAGTTTACCTCCACAACCATGTTTAGTTTACCTCCACAACCATGTTTAGTTTACCTTAACCCAATGATAATTTTAATTTTACAAGCATGTTAGTTTTACTTTCGCCATAAGTTAATTTTGTCTTCTCGACCATGTTAAATTTAAATTTTCTTAACCATGTGGTGACCGAACTGGGATATAAATGATGCATCTACAAAGTAAAAAATACTATTGCGCTCGGGGAGGGCTAACAGCCCTGAAGGGCGGATTATAAATACCTATTACTATTACATATATATATTGCAATGGTTATAAATATGTCCACGTTCGTAGCAATTTGTTCACAATGTATTATTAGCCATTGTGTAATCGTAGTCAGCGTGTTAGTTCACCAATTTAATTCATTCACTCTATCGAATGTTTCATCATTGCCTACACACTCCTACACTGCTGATCTCCACCAGATGCTCTTATCTGTGAGTGGTCGAACAATAGAACTAATGAGCCTTTATGTATCGATTCCAGATGGCGATGCTGATTTCATTGAGAAACAAAGATACGATGGATGGTACAACAATTTGGGGCATCCAAATTGGGGATCAGCAGGTAAGATTTTTGTATCGCGGGGAAAAAAATTGTATCAAATCAGTTGGATTTTTTGCCAAAATAATATCCGTTTGAAAGCATTAGCATCATGGTAAATATTCGTTAGCCTATTTAAGTTTTGAGACTACAATTCCTTCGTTAGGCTAATTTGAAGTTGCTGTTAGTGTCTGCATTTTTTTTACATTGCAAATGAGCCTTTTTGAGATATATCTATCTCAAGAAGTGTTCATTTGCATTGTAAAATAAATAGCACCTTCAAATTAGCCTAACAAAAACATTGACTTAAAATTAATTTTTTTTATGATTAAATAACGTAACCTAGGCATAATTAAGGGTAAATGCCTATCAATTATGGGTACAATTTTGCAATCATTATTAATGAAACGCAATTGCACATTTGGCCTCACTCGTGAATTCTTGAAGAGACAAACGTGAAAATTGCATGACCGTTTGTTTATCAATGTAATTCGCCCCCCCCCCTAAAAACATCCCTCTCTAAAGAGCAGTGATCGGCAAAATTTGCCATCGCTTTATTTTTAATCGTAACAATGGATCATTTATTCTAAATCAATTTCACAAAGAGATCACATATTACCTATGTAACTCACAACCGAAAAATGGGGCGATGGAACATGAAAAATATGCAAGCTATTAGTGACATCATCAAAACAAACAAATCACGTCGTTGAGAGAAGAAAAGATGCCGGAAAATAAAATTATAAAAATTTCAAAAATTAGTAAAAGAAAGCATTAGCACAAAACGAGAAGAAACTTTTCAAAAAACTATTTATTTCTCTAGTTTCTATTGATATATAATGCATGCCAAAGTGAAGGTAGAAATAACTGAGAACATTGTAAAATTAGCTTGCTATTCTTTTTGTTAACTTTATCTTTCATCAGGTCCGCTACCCAAATATAAGACCGGTTCAGGGCTCTAGCTGTAAAAACGTGTCAATGGGTGTGAAAGTAAGTTGAATCTGAATTGGTCCCCTGAAAATGAAGGCAAAGTGGTGATAAAAAGCTCATCAAATCTGGATTGAAATATGTCTCAAATTGTAAGTCTGAAAGATCCTTTAAATGGGTAAGTTCAACGGAGAAATCAATCTTTTTTAAGGATCATATATGTGCGAAAATGATTCCCCATAATTTCAGATATACCAGTTTAAAATAGGGATTCGGTGATAAATATTTTATCTGCACAAATCTAACTTTTCTCACCACAATTATTTAAAAATTATTTGCCCACCAATAAAAATCGCCAAATTTCTCGAAAAAAATCTAAATGGAAAAATCTGTTCCTCCTTTGACCCTAAACAAAGCCCGAATTAAAATTGTAAAAGGGACCCAAAAGAAAACCCTGTGACTCTTAAGGTAAAAGTTCTGTTATAAAATCTTAAACATAAAAAAAAGTTTTACGTTTATAGAATAGTAAAGATTAAACCTTCAAAATAAAACCTTTTAATTAAATTTATAGACGTGTTGACTAGGCCTCCAAGGATACTTTATGGAATGTAGAGCAGCTTTATTTTAAAAATAAGCGATATCGTAAGCATATAAGTCATTTTTATAAAATAAATATTTGCTAATAAACTTGTAACTCTACTTTTTAATAATATATTTATGAAAGAAATAAAATATGAAGCTAAATCTTTTTCTTATGGGTCACACAATACTATAAAATAAACTGAACTAAAATAAACGAATTTGATTTAATTTGTATTTCTAATCACTTTTCTTTTATTCTGAGTTATTTAAATTTAACTAACGCAAAACAAGTTGAATATATGCAATACAAGGTCGCAATAGGTTAAAGAATAGGAAGATTAACACGGAAAAGTTGTAGTGTTCAATTCTATGATTTCGAACTGGAGGCAGCCTGGGGAAGCTTTTAATCCTGACTGCCTTCCTACAGTAAAGAATGGACGAGGGTCGGTGATGGTTTGGGCAGCAATATCTTGGAATTCTCTTGGTCCAATCGTTGCACCGCATGGTAGGATCAACAGCAACGAATATCTGAATATTTTGGAAGATAAAGTCCATCCCATGGTCTAGACATGATTCCCTGATGGTGGGTGCTTTTTCCAAGGTGATAATGCCCCAATAAACACCGCTCAAGTGGTTAAAAATCGGTATGAAGAACTTAGGGAGTGAGCTGCAACACATAAAGTGCCCCCCACAATCTCTAGATCTTAATATTATTGAATGGAGCGATCGCATCCGCCCTATTGTGACGACTGCGTCGCCCTCCAGACTGTTTGGCACATTCTTGCTGAATGTCTCGGTCTGGGTGATCTTCGCGCACGTTACCTGTCCCGGTACCGAGATGGGCGGGGTCGCTACCGCCTCTTCCTTTTACTCGGGACGAGTGCGTGCACATTGACTGGTGGACTTGTTGACTTTTGGGGGTAGGCTGGCCTTCTCCCTATTATTTAACCAGGTGTTTTGTTTTGTTGTTTTTTTCACTTATAGGTTGCACGCTCCTGCGCCGAGGGGACCTCCCCCCGACGCAGGAACTTGCTTACTACTCGTTTCCTTTTCCCTTTTTTAAATTTCTGGTTTTGTTTGGGTTGTTATTGTGGTGTTATTGCATTAGATTTTAAAGTAGCCTAGTACTAGGCAGTTTTTAATACGGCAACTAATGCCCAAGTAGGCAGTCGCCAGATCAGCTCTTTAAATTTTTTTTGTAAAAAAATAATATTATTGAGCATTTGTGGCGTGGCTTAAAGCGACAAGTTAGAATTCTTTACCCTCCACCGTCGTGTCAGAAACTGATGGAGCAGGTATTGCAAGAAGAATGGCTCAAGATTCCTCGCAATGAAGTCAGGAAGCTGAATCAATGAATTCAGACGCATCAACATTGTTCAGAAAGTAAAAGGAGGGCAAACTGCATCTTAAATAATTATTTATTGAATTTAACGTGTTCCAATTATTTTGTCCAACCCCTGTATGTATCTTCCAATCATTTACATTTCCTCTATCTTCACGATCTTAAGAACTTTTTATATTTTTTTTAGCGGGAAATGCCCTCGCTTGTTTTCGCTTTAAGTTCGAAGAAATAAAAGTGCCCGCAGATGTGCACCTTCCATAACGCAAAGTTTGAAGGACTTGTGGCTTTACATCTTCCAATATTTTCGCTTTGTATACAACCATCACCTTTGTCTCAGATCTCTTCTTACCTAACCCTGAGCAGCAGGTGGGGATGTACTTTATATAAACTGCTACTCCTGGTACCAGTACCTGGAGGAGCGGCGAGTCCTCCCGTTTCGAATGGACATGAGGAATGACTGGTTCATTGATCAGACCGAAACACTAAAAGGGCATGATGAGCCTGGTGCATTCCCTCTGTCCGTCTCGACATGCCCTTTTATTCTAAGAGTACCCCTTCCCCTTAATTGTAATACCAGAGTTTACAGACCCGACCAGCTAAAGCATGCCCCCGTAAGGGGCGCAGCGATTTGCCATCCTGGTCGCCGTGCTGACGGGAACCAGCACTCCGTCCGGCCCCAGCTTAGCCTCTCTTTCTTCCTTCAGATAGCCCGATTTCTCCCCTACCTCGTCGCTTTTCATACAACCTCTCCCACAACTTTCTCTGGTCAGCCTCTAATTTCACATGGTAGAATGCTGACCTTCTTCTCAAGCCAACCACCCCGGATCGGGGCTGGGGGAGAGGGGACATTGTTCCCTAACCCCTCAGCTCCGGTTCGGGATAGGGGTTTTTTAACAACCTGCTTCATCCCAACCCATACCTTCCTCGCATCCCTTTTCCTCTCCTTTTCACAACCTATATTTTTTACGCAAGGTTCAAGGTGGAGCCGCCATGCCGAAGGACTGCCAGGCCACCAGGCGGGAGGGGTGGTCCCGAATGGCGGCGCCTGGGTCTGCCGGGCTTGTAAGCACCTCTCGCAGTGCGGGCAACTGCAAGAGGTGATGAGCTATTGCGTCCCGTATTAAAAAGAGGGTCACCATGCCCATGTATGACAAAAAAACCAAAAAAACCCAACCCCCAACTTCCCCAAGAAAATCAACGGAGCCGCCCTCGGGCAGCTCCACCGAGGAAATGGAGGTTCCCCCCCTTGTGCTTGCGCAGGGGACCCTCCATAATTCTTTAACTAGAGAGGAGGCTTACTCCTCTCCTACGCCTACGGGTGTAGGGGACTCCCCCTCACCCCCTTCTCTGGAGGTGCTTTCGGGCACCTCCCTATCTCCAGCGGCATTCCCTCCTTTGCTTTCTAAGGGGATTGCCAAGAAAGCCAGCAGGCAGCCCATTGCCGACCGCCCCTCGTGCAAGCGGCTCGGTAGGGCAAACCCCCTTAGGGGGGAGAGGGAAGCCAGGCCCCTTCGGTCTCTTCCCTCAAAAGACCTGCTGGCAAGAATTTTAAACCTTGCTGGGATCAAGGCCTGTGCCTCCCCACACAAGACTGGCGACACTGCCAAGGGGACCTGCGATGTCCTGGGAGGGGATGGCCAACTGGAGGCCCCTCCTGTAATAGACATGGTCCTTAAGGAGACCCAGCCTCAGATGGTAAGGCCTTCCATGGGGGGAAATCCGGGCTCGGCGCCAAGCACCGAACCCGAATACGCCCCTATGCAAGGTCCCCCTCAAACGGCCGAGGGCTCCGAGGCAGTAAAAGGAGGGGAGGGATCTCCTCCGATAGGTGCCCCTACGACTACCAGGACCTTCTCCATTTCGGAGAGGGACCTGGCTGAGGCCGGCCCATCTGGCATGGGGGCTTTTGCCGGCGGAGGTGAGAAGCGGGTTCATTCCCCGCCCTCCTCTCCTAAAAAGAAAAAGACAAAGAAGACTCGGGCTCCTCTCCATCCGCTGGGGCTGCGGGGACGGATGGGTCTGCTACCACTTTGGTAGGCGACCAAGCAAAGATTGGCACATCCGGCCCCTAAACCTCCCCGTGTGCGGAGCCCCTGACTAAGACTAACACCAAGAATGCACAGGGAGAGCCTCGATGACATCGGGGCCCCTAAATCAGAGGTAACCTGGCGTTTTCAAACCCGCTGGCTTCAAACGCTTCCTCGTTATTCGCTCCACTGATGGCACCATGTTGTCCAAGGGCAACTTGATCCATCAGAGGAGAGGATTAGCTAGTGCAATTGGTAGAGAGCCGAAGGTAACCCGTTTCTCGGACGGGAGCCTTCTGGCGAATGCGGCGAATCCCGCCGAGGCGGCAAAGATAAGTGCTCTTCGGATACTTCATGGCACCCCATGGAGTGTGACGCCGCACTCTACAATGAACTTTGTGAAAGGAGTAGTTTATGCGAGGGAACTCGTTGACTACTCCATTGAGGACATCATCCTAGAGCTGGTCGACCATGGGGCGTTCAAAGTCGACCGTGTGATGAGAAAACAGGGAGGGACCTCGAGACCCACCACTACTCTTCTTCACGTTCGACTGTGACAAGCTTCCTGAGTTGGTGCGTGCCAGTTGGTACCGCTACTGCGTGATGGCATTCGTGCTACTGCCACGGAAGGGCTATTACTGTCACCGCTTTGGCCATACGAATCGCTCATGTAGACGTGCAAAGTCGGGGTCACCCGAAGTCTGTGTAAATTGCTCTAAGGCGCACACGATGAGTCCAAATCGTGTGTGGCCAAGTGTGTCAATTGCGGAGAGCCGCACCCTGCTTCTTTGAAGCAATGTGGTGCATATCTCGATGAGAAAAAAATCTTAGGACGTTCAGGCCCAGGATAGACTCTCATTCAGCGAGGCTAAGGACTTGGTCCTGGCGTGCCCGTCTCTGCCTGAGACGTCATATGCCTCAATAGTTAGAAAGGCACCCTCTGCTCCTGGCCCATCCATGCCAACCAGGACGGTTGTTTTCACGCCCATTCGGAGGAGCTCTTCTGCGGGCTCTTCCCAACCCGGGCGCTCCCCTGGTCAAGCTGGCGGCAAAAAGGGTCCATACCCTGCCCCGGCTAAAACCAGGGCTCCCCCTTCTTCTCCCAGCGTCACCGTTTCCCGTACGGCGAAACAGCCACGCGCTTCCACCGAGTCATTAGACTCAAAGGAGGCAAGATGGGCGGGGTCACTACCGCCTTTCCCTTGTACTCGGGACGAGTGCGTGCACCATGACTGGTGGACTTATTGACTTTTTGGGGGAGGCCGGCCTTCTCCCTTTCATTTAACCCGGTTTAATTTTTGTTGTTGTTTTTGTTATTGTTTTTGTTATTGCTTTGTTATTGTTATTTTTTTCTTTTTATTGTTGTTTCCTGTTCATTTTTTTAAAGTAGCCTAGAACTAGGCTGTTTGTTTACGGCAACTTATGCCTAAGTCGGCAGTCGCCAGATAGCCCCTTAATTAAAAAAAAATAAAAAAAATCATATTCGCAGCCTTAGGGTCTCATGTACCCACCCCATTGATATTCCCCGTTCTGTGACGTTTAGCGCTTGGGGCGCTGATAGGGCTACTGCCTTACTTTTTTATCGATCCTTTGTTCGTTCGAAGCTCAACTACGGATGCGAGTTCTATGCATCCGCAGCCGAGCGTTTATTGCGGAAGGTGGATTCGATCCACCACACCGGCCTTCGCCAGGCAACCGGTGCCTTCCGCACTTGCCACATTGAGAGCCTGTTGGTCGATGCTGGGAAGATTCGACTCGCTCTGCGCCGCGTGCAGTGCATCACTCGCCTTTACACGCGAGCCCGGGGCCTCCCTCAGTCGCCAACATTTTTCATTGCATCTGCAGCTGCTCTCGACGGTGCCTATGCCACCGATAAACGCCAGTCATACCGGCTTGCCACGGTTTTGGCGAGAAGGGCAGATGTTGAGTTTTTCTTCTGCTGGGTTCCTGGACATGTAGGAATTGCGACGAATGAGGGCGCCAAAGAGTCCGCGAGAACTCTGCAACCGGGCCAGCGTTTTGCTCTTCCTCACACTGACTACATGGCAGGAATACGGGCAGCTCTTCGGACTGTTTTGCAAAGACGATGGGATTCGCTCAAGGGGAACTTAAAGTTGCGTGCCATTACGCCGCGACTGTTTCCATGGATCTATCCCCCAATGCTGCGACGGCTTAAGGTAGCTTTCTGTCCTCTCCGAATCGGACACACTCGTGTGACGCATCGCTATTTGTTGGAGCCCTTCCCTGCGCCCTATTGTGACGACTGTGTCGTCACCCAGACTGTTTGGCACATTCTTGTCGAATGTCCCAGTCTGGGGGATCTTCGCGCACGATACCTGTCCCGGTATTGGGATGGGCGGGGTCGCTACCGCCTGTCCCTTGTACTCGGGACAAGTGCGTGCACATTGAATTGTGGAGTTGTTGAAGTTTCAGGGGAGGCCGGCCTTCTCCCTTTTATTTAACTAGGTTTGTTGTTGTTTTTGTTATTGTTTTCTTTCTAGGTCACACGCTCCTACGCCGGGTGGAGGTGGACCTCCCCCCGACGCCAGAGCTTGCTTGCTAATTGTCATCTGTTTTAATTGTTGTTTTGTTTTTAATTTTCTATTTTAAATAGCCTTGGACTAGGCTGTTTGTTTGCGGCGACCTATGCCCAAGTGGGCAGTTGCCAGATAGCCCCTTAGAAAAAAAATCTAATCCAACGCCTACACCCAGTGTTAGGCTGGTTCGCTCACTGTGGGGAGACTCCTCGATCAATCCATGGGATTAGATCCTTGCCGACCTGATCGAAGAGCTGTAGATAGGTTTTCTTAATACGGATGCGTTTACGCATCACTGCCCAAGATCCGCTTCACTTTTCTGTCTCGGTCTAGCTTTCTACTTCTCGGAGGCATAGCCTGATTTTGGGGTGGGGGGTAGTCTATGACCTACGTGGTATTGATTACTTTCTCATTCAAATATCATTTTCTGGGCCGCTGCCATATGAGAGCCCGTCCCGGTGGTGTTTGATGCCAGTCGGCAGGGTGGTCCGCATTTGATGAAATGACTGATTTCTGTCTCAGTCGATTAGTTTATGTCGGTAGATGAGGCACTTGAGTTCTTCTCCGACAACCTCATCGCCGTGCTCTAACATTCTGCGTGTGCAATTTTATGGAGAAATTGGTAAATGTTAGATTAGCCTTTTTTGTTGAAAAGCGAGGCCACCTGCCTTCCGCACACTGCAGCTTCTGCAGGTTCCACTCCATGTCGGATGCTCTGCTACGACTGGCAAATGCCGTCTCAAAGCTTTCCTTCGTAGAAAGCACTACGCCACGATATTTTAGGATCTGGAGTGGCCTATGACATCACCCGCATGACGATACAGTATCATGGAGACTCCACACAATAAGGGCGAGCGGACACTTCCCAGTATTTATATATTTTTTTAATTTTTGAAAGATCGTAGATAGTGCGTACAGGTGGGAGGAGCCCTCTTGGCCCAATGGAGCAGGAGGAGAGGCTCTCGCAGGGAAGTGTCCTCAGTGTCACACACTCCTTGTGCTGAGCATCAACGGTATCACCTCGGTACTGCCGGAAAATGTTTTCGTTACGCCCTCCGTGGACGACCATTTGATCTGTTTTGGCGCGGCCCAGATGGCAACTCTTGATCGTTTACTCCAACACGAATTGAACCGCGTCTCTCGTTATGCCGAAGCGCAGAGGATTTAGTTTTCCTTAGCCAGACTTAGGTGGTGCACTTCTGCCGCCATCCACGGCTCCACCCTGACCCACACTTATTCCTAAATGGGGTTCGCCTTGAAGGGGTGGACTCGCTGGATTGTGTTTCCATCTTCTTGCTTTATTGCTTTTTTGTTTTTGCCTTTTGTTGTGCTTTTTTCCACAAGTGTATAAATGGTATGACAAATTTAAAGCCCGAGCTACACCTGCAACCCGTAGTTCAAGCAAGCCACCCCTACCCCTCCCCCCGCCTTTCTCTGTCTACCCCTGTAATAGGGCATTAGCTGTAGCATAGGAGCAACACTTAGCACTTAACATGAGATTGCTTGTCCTGCTGTTCCCAATGTCCGCAGGAAGATCAGTGGCTCTATTTCTTTCATACAATTTCACTTCGTCTATCTTGACTTCTTACCCATCTCTCTCGCAATCTCTATGTTGATGTCCTCATTTTTCTTTGCTTTAAATACTTATTTCAACAACTCGACATTTTTTTCCTGATTTGCTCAAGTCATCGCTCAAATCATCTAAAACGAGCAGCGAAGCGATTCTGTGGAAAGTCATTTGGAGAAAAAAAATTATATTTAATATCCGCTATAGAGTTTTAAACTGAGGAATTCTGGGTGTTTAAAATATTCTCTCGCGTTTTTTATAGTAATGAACTGCTGTTTTGTAAAGAGAATTGAATTAAATCCATTAAGTTCGAATGAATAAAATAAATCAACTGAAATGGCCCCGCAATGGAAGAGGGATTTATTTCAGACAGGTACAAGTTTCAAGAGATTTGCGTCTCCTCCTATTGCCTAGTAATCCTGGTGGTATTATTAATCTGTGAATGTACTGTAATTTCACTTCCTCTAACCTCTCCACATTTTACCATTCTTAAAACTTCTGGAAGAGTTCATTCGTTAGTTTTTTTAACTTTCCCCTAAAAATAGTCAGTCATTTAGTACTATTTTTATTAATTTATTAACAATTGACTATTTAAAAATTATCCAATTGACTAAGGAATACCGCCAATAAACTTAATAATTCAAACTTCAAAGTGAAAAAATATCCAATTTATTCTTGTGCTAGGTAGTGCAACCGTACCTCTTCCTGAACAAGATTCTCCACTTGATGATGAAATATACATAAAGATCAGAATGACTTGAGCCTCATGACACCAGAGGGACGAGCTTTGTTATATAGGTCTACGGTCTTGCGGTCTAATTGTGTGTTTGTGGCACGAACTAACAATGCTGGGTCCCTCCTAAATATCCGTCGGGAGGAATGGGGGCTGGTCCGCGTTAGGAGTATGTGGATATTTGTGCCCCAGTAAGGGAATATAAGAGTGGGTATGTTATGTTGTAAAGGCAGGAAGTTAAATGATAGCGAGGTTGAGATTGGCTGCCCATGATGATGCGTGTAGAACTACTTACCCCTTGGGGCTGTGTATCAGCGTATCCGCCCAATGGGTAGCTAGCTCATGACACCGCTAAAAGTTGTCTCCGCACTCGTTGGGATGGAACTCTTGCCTCGACATCAGAAATAAGAATTTTCGACGCGAGTAAGGTGATGATTTGATTAAGCAAATAACGCGTTTAGGTGGGGTTCTAGCACCATTATTGTCCCCGAAGACGCCTAAAAGATTTTCCTACATTTAATCTTTATGTAAATTTCATTATCTGTCCTTGAAACCTCGTCCACCAAAAGGGACAGTTGTCCCAATTAAACTCGATGCCAGGTAGCTTTAGAACGGAGATACTCCTGACATCCTGAGATTTGGCCTACATGAAACATTCCGTAGCTTACCATCAACCATTAATAATGAAATATATATTTTTCTTTAATGAACCATCCTCAGAATATAAAAATGAACAAGCATAGGTTTTGAACTTTTACTCCTTTCCTCCATACCCATGTTGTTTTGTTAATAAATTGTGGACAGCATTTATAATATTTTATATTTTCTCAATACTTATTCCTACCTTATTTTTCATTCTTTCTTCTCTGATTCTGGTAGAGCCGAGTGAGTAAGCTCTCGTTTTATGTCCACACTCCCTTTTCCTTCCGAAAGAGCAAAAGAATGTCGCTCAATACAGATGCTTTGCTCTTAATAAACTTGAATATTTATTCTGCCTTCAAGCTAAACCTCTCGTGGGTAGTCAACAGACCGAGAAATATCCAACTGGTTTTCATTAACGTTAATTAAGGAATTTTATTAACAGAAACGAGTCTTTAGAGAATTGGTAAGATTTAGATGATACGAGATAAACGAGAATATTAATAATTAAATATAAAAGTTATGGTGATCACCTCAATCCAGTAATCATTCATACGAGCCCATTACTGCGGTAGATATGTAGATAACTGTGCCTAGAAAGTCTTGATCTATACCCTGTTTTTTGTTACGGATCTCGGGCATATTGGTGTGTTGGAAGCTGTTTCATCTCTATACGAACAGAGTAAATTGTTTTTTCAACCAAGAAGGAATGGTTATAGAATGACTAAAAAGGGTCGTTGTTATTGTCATAGGGCAATAATCGTCGGTCGAAATTACAGTATTTGAATGCAATGATTTACAGATGAAGTAACAAAGAACTTTGACATCTAGGTTACAGATTTGCTGTTTTCTTCTTATAAACAGCACACTATTTTACAATGTCCTACCTTGAATTCCTTATAATTTTACAAAGCCTATGCTATGCAGACCCTCTCAGAGTTGAGTGGGTTTAAAGGCTGTCAATCTATTAAAGAACCAGCCAGCGTTTTGGTTTGTGGGTAGGGTTAGGATAGCTGCGTTTCCTCTGGTCACAAGGAAAGCTACCCTCAGCTCTTGTCTATGAAAAGTCTACCCATTTTAGTCCATCCTAACTTTACCACTTTTTTTCCTGTTCGCAACATTCTTATATCCTACTGTTTTCTCTCAAGACTGTGTCATGTAATGTCCGTGCAAGAAGGATCTAGCTCGTAAATTCGAGGGTCTGTGCTCTTAAAAAGTTGATGTGCAAGGGGTTTAAACCCTTTTCCTGATCCATCCCCCCTGTAAGCATTTTGGGTTGGAGAGGGTTTTTATTACGTCGCCATTGTTATAATATTTTGTTCATATATTCTCGTACGAGTGCTCACTTCACTTAATCCTAGTCTATAAAGAATCTGTTCTACCAAAGCTTTTAATGCGGCTCTCTTAGCACTCGTTATGCTGTATAAGCATCCCTCCCTTGACCCGGCCCGTCTTTCGTATCCCCCGCTTTGCACGCTTATCTACGGGATATAACCAAGGAGAGCGAAAAAAGCTCCACCCACTCCAGAGGTCGGTGGTTAATCGCCACTACACGCTTCTCGGGTGTTCGGCAACCAATTTACGGAGTTCGTAAATGGTCATTTTTGCATCTGTACTTTCAAAATGCAAGTTCTCTTCATTCCTGCTCAAGTTCTGCTCCAAAGAAGACTATAAAGTTTTATTATCGATGAAAAATTTGGCAAAATGTGCAGTGCTATCCTTTTTAAGGTTATTCCCAATAAATTACTTAATATAGTTTTATGATTCGGAGTATGTGTGATAAATAAAGTTTTAGAAGAAAATGCGGTTTTTTGCTTTAAAAAAAGAATAATTGAAAATTAGGTATGAATTTATTAAACGGCTCCTCGTAAGGAATTGAGAGGTATGAACCTTCTAAGTCTTAAGCGCTAGAAGTCATCCTTCTTCTTCGGCTATTATTTAGGACTACATACCCTCCACAGATTCCTACTTACCCAAGTTCGACCTCTTTTACTAAGAATCTTCCAAAAATCTTTAGGGAAAATGTCTTTATGGGTTTCCATTTAATTTCAAATAAAAACTGTAGCATCACAACCAAAATTGCGAGGAGTTTTTTTTTCTTTTGTCGGGTGTAAGTAAATTCTCACATCTCTACCTCGCATGTGACAATCTGAACTTAGTAACTGCATTCGAACCCCTACAATTAGTATTCAGACAATGTTAGTCTAGGACTCCTGCAGATATTCATAATTTCTTTGAATTTTCCGTCTTTATACTCGTACGTACCTGCTACTTTGAGCTATTGTAAGATGAACGATGACAGAAGGATATAATATGATGGATATAAAAGTCCTAAGAAGAATTTTATCCCCCTGGAGAGTTAGGAAGTTTGGCGAATAAAAAGGAAGGTACTACTGGCTAGCTAAATATAGGTCGTCAGGAAACTAAAATCGGTTATTTTAAAGGTAAAATAATTTTCAATATACAAAAGATATATTCCGTAGATTCTATCGTTATTAAAATGTTTTCCCATCGTTTAGTAAGCAGTTGCTACATTTCTTGAAGGATTAATCCGTTTTATGTTGAAAAATATGTTTCGATATCCCTTTCCACCTACAAATCAAATTAACCTTTGCCATCTAGGTAGTGTAATGACTTGAATAAGTGGTAAACATATGGCGCACGTTCTGGTAAATAGGGATGGAGATGAACCTACCAACCTAAAACATTTTTTTTGTGCCAAGCATGCTACGTGTTAGCATGTATTTTATTGGAGGGAGAGGACAGACACCCTTTCGGTTATCCTGTGAAGTATGTTTTCGTTCAGGAGCGTGATTTAAACGTTACACTTGTTGAGGAGATAGTTCTGCAGTAATTGTTTGGTTATTACTGAGAACTCATCGTGTATAACTCAGTTTGCAAGGGAGAAAAAATTAGACTTTTATGCCCATGATCTCTTACCCCGGTCGGGCACGGCGATGTGTTTCTCTGGCCGCTGTAGTGACGGGACTCAGCGCCCCGTCCGTCCCTTGCTTAGCCTCCCCGTAAGGGGCGCGGCGATTTTCTATCCTGGCCGCCGTGCTGACGGGATCCAGCGCTCCGTCCGGCCCCTGCTTAGCCTCTCTTCCTTCCTTCAAAAACCCCGTAAGGGGCGCGGTGATTTGCCATCCTGGCCGCCGTGCTGACGGGATCCAGCGCTCCGTCCGGCCCCAGCTAGCCTCTCTTCCTTCCTTAAAAACACTTGTTTCCTCTCTTTTCACACAACCTCTCCCACAACTTTCTCTGGTCAGCCTCTAATTTCACAGGGTAGATGTTGACCTTCCTTTCAGCTAACCGTCCCGCATCGGGGCTGAGGGGTGGGGGACAATGTTCCCTAACCCCTGAGCTCCGGTCTGGGGTGGCTGGTTTTTAACAACCTGCTTCATCCCCACCCATACCTTCCTCACATCTCTTTTCCTCTCCTCTTCACAATCTATGTATTTTACGCCGTGTTCAAGGTGGAGCCGCCATGCCGATGGACTGCCAGGCCACCAGGCGGGAGGGGTGGTCCCAAATGGCGGCGCCTGGCTCTGCTGGGCTTGTAAGCACCTCTCGCAGTACAAGCTACCGCGAGAGGTGTGCGTTATTGCGTCCCGTGTTAAAAAAAGGGTCACCATGCCCAATGATGAAGATCGAACAAAAAAAAAACAACCCCCAACTTCCCCAAGAACAACGGAGCCGCCCTCGGGCAGCTCCAGAAAAAAATAGAGGTCCCTCGGTAGGGCAAAACCTCTTAGGGGGGAGGGGGAAGCCAGGCCCCTTCGGTTGCTTCCCTCAAAAGACCTGCTGGCAAGAATTTTAAACCTTGCCGGGGTCAAGGCCTGTGCCTCCCCACACAAGACTGGCGACACTGCCAAGGAGACCTGCGATGTCCTGGGAGGGGATGGCCAACTAGAGGCCCCTCCTGTGATAGACATGGTCCTTTAGGAGACCCAGCCTCAGACGCTAGGGCCTTCCATGAAGGGAAATTCGGTCTCGGCGCCAAGCACCGAACCCGAATCCGCCCCTATGCAAGGTCCTCCTCAAATGGCTGAGGGCTCCGAGGCAGTAAAAAGAGGGGAGGGATCTCCTCCGACAGGTGCCCCTACGACAACCAGGACCTTCTCCATTTCAGAGAGGGACCTGGCTGAGGCCGGTTCATCTGGCCTGGGGGCTTCTGCCGGCGGGGGTGAGAAGCGGGTTCATTCCCCGCCCTACTCTCCAAAAAAGAAAAAGACTAAAAGGACTAAAAAGACGAAATGGACTCGGGGCTCCTCTCCATCCGCGGGGGCTGCGGGGACGGATAAGTCTGCTGCCACTTTGGTAGGCGAACAAGCCAAGATCAGCACATCCGGCCCCTCTACCCCCTCGTGTACGGAGCCCCTGACCAAGACTAACACCAAGAGTGCACAGGGCGGAGCCTCGATGACATCGGGGCCCCTGATTCAGAGGTTACCTGGCGTTTTCGAGCCCGCTGGCTTCAAACGCTTCCTCGTTATTCGCTCCACTGATGGCACCATGTTGTCCAAGGGCAACATGATCCATCAGAGGAGAGGATTAGCTATTGCAATTGGTAGAGAGCCGAAGGTGACCCGTTTCTCAGACGGCAGCCTTCTGGCGAATGTGGCGAATCCCGCCGAGGCGGCCAAGATAAGTGCTCTTCGGACACTTCATGGCACCCCGGTGAGTGTGACGCCGCACTCTACCATGAACTTTGTAAAAGCAGTAGTTTATGCGAGGGAACTCGTTGACTACTCCATTGAGGACATCACCCTAGAGCTGGCTTACCATAGGGCGGTCAAAGTCGAACGTGTGATGAGAAAACAGGGAGGGGCTTCGAGACCCACCCCTACACTCTTCGTCACGTTCGACTGTGACAAGCTCCCTGAGTCAGTGCGTGCCGGTTGGTACCGCTACCGCGTGAAGGCATTCGTTCCACTGCCGCGGCGGTGCTATTACTGTCACCGCTTCGGCCATACGAATCGCTCATGTAGACGTGCAAAGTCGGGGTCACCCGAAGTCTGTGTAAATTGCTCCAAGGTCGCACACGATAAGTCCAAATCGTGTGTGGCCAAGTATGTCAATTGCGGAGAGCCGCACCCTGCTTCTTCGAAGCAATGTGGTGCATATCTCCTGGAGAAAGAAATCCTGGCCGTTCAGGCCCAGGATAGACTCTCATTCCGCGAGGCTAAGGACTTAGACCTGGCGCGCCCAGCTGTCCCTGAAACGTCATATGCCTCAGTAGATAGAAAGGCACCCTCTGCTCCTGGCCCATCCAGGCCAACGAGCACGGTTGTTTCCGCGCCCATTCGGAGCCCTTTTGCGGGCTCTACCCAACCCGGGCGCTCCCCTGGTAAAGCTGGCGGCAAAAAGGGTTCATACCCAGCCCCGGCTAAAACCAGGGCTCCCCCCTCTTCCCCCAGCGTGACCGTTTCCCGCAAGGCGAAACGGCCACGCGCCTCCACCGAGTCGTTAGACTCACAGGAGGCAACACCCCTAAAGATGGTCGCTAGGCCATCTTCGGGGGTTCCTAAAGCTGTCCCCCGAAAGGAGGACAGCAACAAAGGAGCTTCGGCCCCTTCGCCCACGCCCCGAGGTGGAGCGAGTGGCTCGGAGACGGTGGTTCCTCGAAAAGAGGGCCCCCCGACTCCGAAGCCGCAGCGCCTGCCTAAGGTTTCGAGGCGGAGGGAGGAAAAGACTCGCATGGCGAGCACAACCTCCCCCAATAAGTCCTCGAAGGCGACAGCGCCTCCAGCGCTTTGTCCGGCCAACAGCACACGGTGTTCTGCCCCCGGGAAGCGTACGGCCATTCCCGTAAGGGTCTTTAGTTCGAGGAGGGCCCCCGCGTCTCCTCCGAGCTAGGCCTTTAGGGCATATTTCTTCAATGGAATTTCCGTGGACTCCGGGCCAACTGGGAGGAGCTGCGGAGGCTCGTCTAGTCCCGCTCCCCGTTAGCTATCTTTTTGCAGGAGACCATGCTAGGCACGTGCTTCCTGCCCGCCCTCCCGGGGTACAAGGGTCTTACGACCCCACCACCGCGGGATGGCCGGGCTGGGGGATGTGCGGTATACACCCGGCATGATGTCTCCGTTTTTCCTTTCTCTTTAGATACCTCCTTTCAGGCAGTGGCTGTGCAGCTGCACCTGGATAGGAGGTATACTATCATTTCTGCGTACATTCCACCGTCAGCTGACTGCGACGCGGGGGACTTCCGCCGCGTCGTGGCACGGTTGTCGAGGCCGAAACTCTTGCTTGGAGATCTGAACGGCAGGCATCCTCTCTGGGGAGATTACTCCATAAATCCCAGGGGAGAAGTCCTTGCCGATCTGATCGAAGAGCTTGAGATGGGTGTCCTAAACGTGGATGAGTTTACGCATCACTGTCCGAGAACCACTTCATTTTCTTGCCTTGACCTATCTTTGTGCTCTTCGGATGCACAGCCTGATTTTGATTGGGAGGTGGTTGATGACCTCCATGGTAGTGATCACTTTCCCATTCAAATATCATTTTCAGGGCAACTGCCGCTTGAGAGACCACCTCGGTGGTGCTTGGCGCAGGCGCGGTGGCCTGCATTTCAGGAAATGACTGAATTCTCTATCTCAGTCGAGGAGTTTAGGTCGGTAGATGAGGCCGTTGAGTTCTTCTCCGGCAACCTCATCGCCGTGGGCCTGACTACTATTCCTAGGACGTCTGGCCGTTTTGCACGCCGACCACTCCCATGGTGGTCGGCCGAGTGTGAGACGGCCCTCAAACAGAAGCGTTATGCCTACATGCGCTATAAGCGCCGCCCGAACGATTTCACTGTCGCTGAATTTCGTCGGGCTAGAGCTAGGTTCCGGTATATTTTGAAGCACGCCCACTGCTCTTCTTGGCGGGCATACGTGTCTTCACTTAACGGGAAGGCCCCTTTAGCTGAGGTATGGAAGCGAGTCAAAAGGATTCGGGGCAAGTTCTCGCAGGACCCCCCTCCCGTTCTCCAGGAGAATGGGACCGCAATCTCGGACCCCGTGTCTGTGGCACAATCCTTCGCGACCGCTTTTTCTGCATTCTCTAGCCGAGATGCTGCTCCGCCAGCATTCAATGCACGTCGTGATGTCGCGGAAGGCCGCCGGCTAGACTTTACCTCCAGAGGCGGAGAACCCTTCAACGACAAGTTTACTGTAAGCGAGTTGCGTTCCGCTCCCGCCTATGGTCCGGACGATGTCCCGTACGCCATGCTTCGACACCTGGGTGATCGAGGCATGGCCTTTCTGTTAGATCTGTTCAACAGGATCTGGGTGGAAGGTCTTCTCCCAGACTCCTGGCGAATCGCTACTGTGCTCGCCTTTTGCAAGCCGGGGAGAGATCACTCTACTCCGACCGGTTTCCGCCCAATCTCTCTAACCTCTTGCGTGTGCAAGTTGATGGAGAAATTGGTAAATGTTAGATTAGCCTATTTCCTGGACAGTGGAGGCCATCTGTCTTCTGCACAGTGCGGCTTCCGTAAGTTTCACTCCACGTCGGATGCTCTGCTCCGACTGGAAAATGCCGTCTGCGAGGCTTTCCTTCGTAGACAGCACTACGCCACGGTGTTTTTTGATCTGGAGAAGGCCTATGATACCGCATGGCGATACGGTATCATGGAGACTCTCCACACGATGGGGGCCAGGGGACGCCTCCCAATCTTTATATCTGAATTTTTGCGAGATCGTCGATTCCGCGTACGGGTGGGGGGAGCCCTCTCTCCCCTAAAGGAGCAGGAAGAGGGTGTCCCGCAAGGAAGTGTCCTTAGTGTCACACTCTTTGCCCTGAGCATCAACGGCATCACCTCGGTTCTGCCAGAAGATGGTCTCGCTACGCTCTACGTAGACGACCTTTCGATCTCTTTTGGCGCGGCCCAGATGCCAACTCTGGAGCGTCGACTCCAACAGGCATTGAACCGCGTCTCTCGCTATGCCGAAGCGCACAGGTTTCGGTTTTCTTTGGCCAAGACTAAGGTGGTGCACTTCTGCCGCCATCCATGGCTTCACCCCGACCCAGATTTGTTTCTTAATGGGGTGCGCCTGGATGTGGTTGAGTCGCACCGTTTCCTTGGTCTTGTATTCGACCGACGCCTCACCTGGGAGGCTCATATTCGCAGCCTTAGGGTCTCTTGTACTCGCGCCATGGACATTCTCCGTTCCGTGACGTTCAGCGCTTGGGGCGCTGATAGGGCTACCGCCTTACTTTTTTATCGATCCTTTGTTCGCTCGAAGCTCGACTACGGATGCGAGTTTTATGCATCCACAGCCGAGCGTTTATTGCGGAAGGTGGATTCAATCCACCACACCGGCCTTCGCCTTGCGACCGGTGCCTTCCGCACTTCTCCCATTGAGAGCCTGTTGGTCGATGCTGGGGAGATGCCACTCGCTCTGCGCCGCGTGCAGTGCATCACTCGCCTGTACGCGCGAGCCAGGTGCCTCCCTCAGTCGCCAACAGCTCTCACTGCATCCGCAGCTGATCTCGATGGTGCCTATGCCGCCGAGAGACGCCAGTCATACCCTAAGCCCTTTGGGTTTAGGGCCAGGAAACTCCTTCGAGAGATAGATATAGCTCTCGGGCCGGTGACGCTCCTGGTTCTGCCCAGGACGCCACCCTGGAGGGTACCACATTTGGCTATTTGTCGCCACGCCTCTGCTCCCAAAGCTTGTACTGCGCCGGGAGTATTGCGTTCGACCTTTTGGAGCACACATCGTGTCACGCTGCGACCGTGCCAGTGTATACGGATGGCTCCAAGTCCCAACAGGGGGTCGGCTTCCACGCCGTATTCCCTCTGTTTGAAGTAAGCGGGGCTCTTTTAGGCGCTGCGTCTGTCTTCACGGCCGAGCTGGTGGCAATACACCACTCGGTACGGGAGATTACGCGACGTGCCCGGTTCGGAGACCGGATTGTTATCTATAGCGACTCACAAAGCGCCCTGAGTGCTCTCGGGGCATTGGAATCTCCGCATCCCCTAGGTCGCGATATCCGTGACGCCACGGTTTTGGCGAGCCGGGCAGATGTCGAGATTATCTTCTGCTGGGTTCCTGGACATGTAGGAATTGCGGGGAATGAGCGCGCCGATGAGGGCGCCAAAGAGTCCGCGAGGACTCTGCGACCGGACCAGCGTTTCGCTCTTCCTCACACCGACTACATGGCAGGAATACGGGCAGCTCTTCGGACTGCTTGGCAAAGAAGATGGGAGACGGTCGAGGGGAACTTAAAGCTGCGTGCCATTGCGCCGCGACTGTTCCCATGGACCTATCCCCCAATGCCGCGGCGGCTTCAGGTTGCTTTCTGTCGTCTCCGAATCAGACACACTCGTGTGACGCATCGCTATCTGATGGAGCGCTCGCCTGCGCCCTATTGCAACGACTGCGTCGTCCCCCAGACTGTTCGGCACATTCTTGTCGAATGTCCCAGTCTAAGTGATCTTCGCGCACGATACCTGTCCCAGTACCGGGATGGGCGGGGTCGCTACCGCCTGTCCCTTGTGCTTGGGACAGATTCGTGCACACTGACTTGTGGACTTGTTGACTTCTTGGGGGAGGCCGGCCTTCTCCCTATTATTTAAGCAAGGTTTGTTTGTTTTTTGTTTTTTTTGTTTTGTCGTTTTTTTGCATTTGTTTTTGTTTTTTTTGTTTTTTGTTTGTTTTTTTTCTTTAGTTGCACGCTCCTGCGCCAGGGGGACCTCTCCCCGACGCACCAGCTTGCTTCCTTTCCCCCTTTTGGGGTGTTGTTTTTTTTTCTCTTTAATTTTATTTTAAAGTAGCCTAGAACTAAGCCAGTTTTAATACGGCGACTAATGCCCAAGTAGGCCGTCGCCAGATAAGCTCTTAAAAAAAAAAAAAAAAATCGCTAGGCTCTACGTGGACGACCTTTCGATCTCTTTTGGCGCGGCCCAGATGCCAACTCTGGAGCGTCGACTCCAACAGGCATTGAACCGCGTCTCTCGCTATGCCGAAGTGCACAGGTTTCGGTTTTCTTTGGCCAAGACTAAGATGGTGCACTTCTCCCGCCATCCACGGCTTCACCCCGACCCAGATTTGTTTCTTAAAGGGGTGCGCCTGGATGTGCTTGAGTCGCACCGTTTCCTTGGTCTTGTATTCAACCGACGCCTCACCTGGGAGGCTCATATTCGCAGCCTTAGGGTCTCTTGTACCCGCGCCATGGACATTCTCCGTTCCGTGACGTTTAGCACTTGGGGCGCTGATAGGGCTACTGCCTTACTTTTTTATCGATCCTTTGTTCGTTCGAAGCTCGACTACGGATGCGAGTTTTATGCATCCGCAGCTGAGCGTTTATTGCGGAAGGTGGATTCGATCCACCACACCGGCCTTCGCCTTGCGACCGGTGCCTTCCGCACTTCCCCCATTGAGAGCCTGTTGGTCGATGCTGGGGAGATGCCACTCAGTCTGCGCCGCGTGCAGTGTATCACTCGACTGTACGCGCGTGCCCGGCGCCTCCCTCAGTCACCAACAGCTCTCACTGCATCCGCAGCTGATCTCGACGGTGCCTATGCCGTCGAGAGACGCCAGTCATACCCTAAGCCTTTTGGGTTTAGGGCCAGGAAACTCCTTCGAGAGGTAGATATCGCTCTCGGGCCGGTGGCGCCCCTGGTTCTGCCCAGGACGCCACCCTGGAGGGTACCACATTTGGCTATTTGTCGCCACGCCTCTGCTCCCAAAGCTTGTACTTGCGCCGGGAGTATTGCGTTCGACCTTTTTGGAGCACACATCTTTTCACACTGGAACCGTGCCAGTGTATACGGATGGCTCCAAGTCCCAAGAGGGGGTCGGCTTCCACGCCGTATCCCCTCTGTTTGAAGACAGCGGGGCTCTACCAGGCGCTGCGTCTGTCTTCACGGCCGAGCTGGTGGCAATACACCACTCGGTACGGGAAATTACGCGACGTGCCCGGTTTGGAAACAGGATTGTGATCTAAAGCGACTCACAAAGCGCCCTGAGTGCTCTCGGGGCATTGGAATCTCCGCATCCCCTGGTTCGCGATATCCGGGACGCCACGGTTTTGGCGAGCCGGGCAGATGTCGAGATTATCTTCTGCTGGGTTCCTAGACGTGTAGGAATTGCTGGGAATGAGCGCGCAGATGAGGGCGCCAAAGAGTCCGCGAGAACTCTGCGACCGGACCAGCGTTTCGCTCTTCCTCACACCGACTACATGGCAGGAATACGGGCAGCTCTTCGGACTGCTTGGCAAAGAAGATGGTAGACGGTCGAAGGGAACTTAAAGTTGCGTGCCATTGCGCCGCGACTGTTCCCATGGACCTATCCCCCAATGCCGCGGCGGTTTCAGGTTGCTTTCTGTCGTCTTGGATCGGACACACTCGTGTGACGCATCGCTACTTGATGGAGCACTCGCATGCGCCCTATTGCAACGACTGCGTCGTCCCCCAGACTGTTCGGCATATTCTTGTCGAATGTCCCAGTCTGGGTGATCTTCGCGCACGATACCTGTCTTGGTACCGGGATGGGCGTTTCGCTCTTCCTCACACTGATTACATGGCAGGAATACGGGCTGCTCTTCGGACTTCTTGGCAAAGAAGATGGGAGACGGTCGAAGGGAACTTAAAGTTGCGTGCCATTGCGCCGCGACTGTTCCCATGGACCTATCCCCCAATGCCGCGGCGGTTTCAGGTTGCTTTCTGTCGTCTTGGATCGGACACACTCGTGTGACGCATCGCTACTTGATGGAGCGCTCGCATGCGCCCTATTGCAACGACTGCGTCGTCTCCCAGACTGTTCGGCATATTCTTGTCGAATGTCCCAGTCTGGGTGATCTTCGCGCACGATACCTGTCTTGGTACCGGGATGGGCGTTTCGCTCTTCCTCACACTGATTACATGGCAGGAATACGGGCTGCTCTTCGGACTTCTTGGCAAAGAAGATGGGAGACGGTCGAAGGGAACTTAAAGCTGCGTGCCATTGCGCCGCGACTGTTCCCATGGACCTATCCCCCAATGCCGCGGCGGCTTCAGGTTGCTTTCTGTCGTCTTGGATCGGACACACTCGTGTGACGCATCGCTACTTGATGGAGCGCTCGCATGCGCCCTATTGCAACGACTGCGTCGTCCCCCAGACTGTTCGGCATATTCTTGTCGAATGTCCCAGTCTGGGTGATCTTCGCGCACGATACCTGTCTCGGTACCGGGATGGGCGGGGTCGCTACCGCCTGTCCCTTGTACTCGGGACGAGTGCGTGCACCATGACTGGTGGACTTATTGACTTTTTGGGGGAGGCCGGCCTTCTCCCCTTTATTTAAGGTTCCTTTTTTTTGTTATTATTTTGTTTGTAGGTTGCACTCTTCTGCACCGGGGTGAGGGGGACCTCCCCCCGCTGCCCGAGATTGCTTCGATTGTTAAGTTTTTCCAATTTATATCATTGTTAAGTTTTCATATTTTTACTCTAAAGTAGCCTAGTTCTAGGCTGTCGTGTTTTTCGGCGACTTATGCCCAAGTGGGTAGTTGCCAGATGGGATCCATAAAATTTAAAAAAAAAATCCTTGCTTAGCCTCTCTTCCTTCCTTCGTTATCCTCTAATTTCCGTCTACTGTACGACTCCTTCTCATCTTGTCCGATCCCTTCCCTCGTCCCTTTACAATCACCTGTTCTCTACTCATTTTGTTGGCCCCCTTATCCTGCCCATAGACATCCCTGATCACGACCTGGCGCTCATCTGAATCAATAAACGGAAAATTCCTGCAACAAGATGTTAAGCATGGTAACCCTAACCACTAGGAAGCCGGTCACCAAGCTGAATCCGTCATCCCAACCTGCCTACCACACCTGTAAGCTTTGGTCCGGATATCCCTAAGTGGTGGGTAAGAAGAAAGCGTATGCCACCCTGCTTAGTGATAGCGGCCGGGGCCAATCAAAGGAGTCCAGTAGTACCGTTTCCTTGTCTGGATCCGTGTTGGCAGTCACAGTCAAGGGTGCTAAAATCTTGCTTACGATCACCTGAGAAGCAACCTCAATGTTGTTTTAAACGGGCGTCGTGGTCTGCATTTGAGGGAATGACCGAATGCTCATAGATTATTACCATTATTTCTTTATGTACTAAGTGACCCTGTTAAACAATCTCACATTTTAACCATTGCACTGCGAGTGTTCCTATGGAAAATTCAACAAGGGATTAAGGTCGTTTTCCGTTGTCTCCAAATGGGGACTCACTCACGGGACGCACTGCCATTTGATAACGCATTTCCCTTCACCCTACTGCGATGATTTCGTTGTCTACCAGACTGTTCGCCAAATTCTTGTTGAATGTCCCAGTCTGAGTGATCTTAGCACAAGTTTGCGGGGCCAGCGGGTTCGTGACCACTTGTCTCTTGTACTTGGTACGAGTTTGTGCAGATAGACTTGTGGACTATGTGACTTTTTGGGAGTTGGCTAACCTCTTCCACCTTATTTAACTCTACGCCCGTGCCATACTATCAAGACTGCGTTGTCCTCCAGACTTTTGGGCAGATTCTTGTTGAAGTCTTAATCTGGGCGATCTCCGCGCACATTGGCTGTCCTGGTACCGGGATGGGCGGGGTCGCTACCGCCTTTCCCTTGTACTAGAGCAACTCCGTAAGGTGCACGGTGATTTTCCTTCCTGGCCGCCGTGCTGACGGGACTCAGCGCCCGTCGGGCCCCAGCTTAGCCTCTTCTTCTTCTTTCAGACAGCCTGTATTTCTCCCCTACTTCGTCACTTCCCCCACAACCTCTTCCACAACATTCTCTGGGTGGCTTCTATTTTCACAATGGAGATGCTGACCTTCTTCTCAGCCAACTATCCGGGATCTGGCTAAGGGAGAAGGGAACAATGATCCTTCACCCCTGAGCTCCATTTTGACATGGTGGGTTTTTAAATAACCTACTTTATCGCCACCCAGATCTTCCTCACCTCATTTCCATTCTATCTTCGAACACTATACATTTTACGTCGTGTTCAAGGTGGAGCCGACAAGCTGAGGGACTGCAGTGCCACCAGGCGATAGGGGTGGCCTTGAATGGCGCAACTGCCAGTCATACCCTAAGCCCTTTGGGTTTAGGGCCAGAAAACTCCTTCTAGAGCTAGGTATAGTTCTCTGGCCGTTTGCGCCCCTGGTTCTGCCCAGGACGCCACCCTGGAGGGAAACCACATTTGGCTTTTCATCACCACGCCTTTGCTCCCAAAGCTTGTACAGCGCCGGAATTATTGCGTTCGACCTTTTTGGAGCACACCTCGTGTCACGCTGCGACCGGGCCAGTGTATACAGATGGCTCCAAGTCTGAAGAGTGGGTCGGCTTCCACGGTGTATCCCCTCTGTTTAAAGTCAGCGGGGCTCTGCCAGGCTTTGCACCTGTCTTCACGGCCGAGCTGGTGGCAATACCCCACTCGGTACCGGAGATCACGCGACGTGCCCGGTTCGGGGACCGAATTTTGATCTATAGCAACTCACAAAGCGCCCTGAGTGCTCTCAGGGCATTGGCATCTCCGCATTCCCTTCGCGATATCCGTGATGCCACGGTCTTGGCAACTGGGCGGATGTAGAGATTACCTTCTGCTGGGTTTCTGGGCATGTAGGCATTCGGGGAATGAGCGCGCCGATGAGGGCGCCAAAATGTCCGCGAGGACTCTGCGAACGGACCAGCGTTTCGCTCTTCCTCACACCGACTACATGGCAGGAATACGGGTAGCTCCTCGGACTGCTTGTCAAAGGAGATGGGAGACGGTCGAAGGGAACTTAAAGTTGCATGCCATTGCACCGCAACTGTTCCCATGGACCTACCTCCTAATGCCTGGACGGCTTCAGGTTGCTTTTTTTCGTCTCCGAATTGGACACACTCGCGGTGGAGCACCGCCATTTAAAGGAGTGCTCGCCTACGCCCTACTGTTAAGACTGTGTTGTCCCTCATACTGCCCGGCACATTCTTGTTAAATGTCCCAATCTGGGCGATCTCCACGCACGTTACATATCCCGGTACCGGGATGGGCGGGGTCGCTACCGCCTGTCCCTTGTACTTGGGACGGATTCATGCACACCGACCTGTGGACTTTTAGACTTTTTGAAGGTTGCTGGCCTTTTCCCCTCTATTTAAATAGTTTTGGTTTGTTTTGTTTTTTTTCTTATTTCAGTAGGTCGCATGTTCCTGTGCCGGGTGAAGGGACGCCGGAGTTTGATTTCTGCATATTAGCTTTTTTCTTTGTTTTATTTTTATTGATGTTTTTTATTTGTTTTTTATCATCCTATTTTAACTATGCTTAATTTTAGCTAATGCTCAATATGGCGACTAATGCCCAAATATGCAGTCACCAGATGAGGTCTTTAAAAAAAAAATGTACTAGAGATAATTTCGTGCACATTGACTGGTGGACTTAAGACTTTTGGGGGGAGGCCAGCCTTCTCCCCTTTATTTAACTAGTTGTGATTTCTTTTTTATTATTTCAGTGGGCAACACGACACGTTCCGGCACCGGGGTGAGGCGGACCTCCCCTCGATGCCGGAGCGTACTTCCTGCTTATTGCCTTTTTTCTTTTATTTTTATTGGGTTTTTTATTTAGTTTTTTTTCATCCTCTTTTAAAGATGCTGAGTATTAGGCAGTGGTAAATACGGCAACTAATACCAAAGTAGGCAGTCGCCATATGAGCTCTTACAATTAAAAAAAAATTATTTAACTCGCTTTAGTGTTGGGTGCGTGATTCTTCTCCAAGGACAGGCGGGCCTTCCTCCGACGCCATAACGTGCTTTATTCTTGTTTTGTTTTGTCTTTATTTTTTTGATTTTTTTTTGGGGGGGGTTGCACCTTTTATTTAATCTAACCTAGCATTAAGTTATAAATGATTACTGCGCCACGCTCTAGAAGGCAGTCGCCAGATTAGCACTAAAAAGTAATCTTTCATTTGAACTCTTCGCACGTTATGCCACCCAATAACCTTTCTTAATCCATCCACTCATTGTTCCAAATGATTCCACAACTTCTCCTTATCAATCTCAGGTCTAACATGTCAACGTTCAAATTATACCCGCACACTCATTTTAGCCTCAGAAATTCTCAACTCCACCGCCATATATAGTTTTGGAGCTCTTATATACATGCCCAGCTACTGCCTCATTTTACCTCTCACACAATATGTAGCCACTCCTCTCTTACCTCCGCCACTACAAGTTGCATTTGATCGCACTTCATTTAATCAACCCCCACTCAAACTATTATCTTTCATGTTAGCTTAATTTAATGCAAGCATTAATCTGCAATCTTTCCTTTTTAAACACATCCACTACTACTATTTTTCTCTCACACATCTTAGTCTCGATTTACACGTTGATTTGGATTAATGAGAAGAGCTGCGTGACAACTCAGTTTATTACCGAAATGCCTCAACACACGCAAACATTATAATTTAACCAGGTCTGCTGACAAAAATGTCGCGTGCTCTCACTTATTCTGATTTATGACCTTATGACCTACAAAACTTTCAGTAATTCCAAAGCTAATCTTGGGACGACCTTGCCAATTATATCATTCTAAATAAAATGTAAAACAACATAAGGTTTCAAATTTCGTTAGAATCGGCCGAATAGTTATGATGTTATTGCCAAACAATTCCCCTGCTAACTTGTGAGGACTTTGGCAATCATATCATTTGAAGGAGAATGTAAAACAACCTAAGCGTTTCAAATGTATAAATGTTCTTTGGCAACACAAATTAGATATTGAAGATTCCTGAATTTCCCATCAAGAGTAGTTTGTAGGAAAGTTATTGGCAAATTGCTTTTTATTCGTATTTCTTCTATTTTTGTATTGTATGTTAAAGATGGTAATGCCTTTCTACTAATATGGGTGTATTACTACCCTATTCCTTTTGTACTCTTATTACTGAGCTAGTATTGATTCAATCGAAGCTTTTTTTTTTAGTTCTTTCAAAGGGATGCAACTGCAAAACCAGAGCATTTGATACACATTTTAATATTTTTTTATTAATCGTGTTTCGAAATTTGATATTTCCGTCACTGAAAACAAAACCGTATAAATTTTGGAATAGATTCGTAGGGGAAGCGAAAATGTGTAGGTGATAGAGTTATCTGGCTTCAACGTTTGGTTTCGAAAAGTAAATTTAATTCAAAGAGACGTACCCACTGTGCAAAGAAGAAGAATGTGGAGAGAGAGAAAAATTAACATAACCTGTTGAAAAGATTCGAGACGACTACAAAAAAAGTTAAAGAAAATCAACCACGGCAAGTCCACTAGTCTTGAAAAGAAGGGAAAGCCACTGGTGACTTTAATGGAGTTTAAAGATGCGGAAAAGTAAATTTCAAGTAAGCTATTTAAGGTTTTAGGAACCAGAGCTAGACGAAATCCTCCTGAACCCCTCGCCCTTCACCATCAACAAGGAATACACGTCCCTTGGCAATGGTTTAGGGGGATTTTTTTTATTAGCCAAGATTTAAGCTATAATTCGCCAGATGGAAAAACTAGAAGGTGAATTAGAGCCCCCAGGGTCAGATTTGTGTAATTAGCACAGTCATCCAAACTCTCAGATTTGAATTTTTACCACCGAGTTTTGTGCCCTTTGTAAAAAGATACTTCCCTGGGGCTTCAAATGCCACCTTCTGCCCCGCTATTTATAACTGAGGAGACTTGGCATTGCAGCCTTTTTTTTCACAATAATCGATTTTTACTTTTCCCGCAAATTCGGTTCGGGTTGGGGTCCGTCCTCCCAATTGCTTTCCATCCTGGATAAACTCATCTTCAAATAATGCTTTAAAAGCCTTAAGGGATACAGCTTAAACTGTCTTCAAGTATGACCTCGATGAAACGGGAGTAAACTGAATATGAGAATCATGATTATTTTCTTGAGACGTTTCAAACCTAAGGGAGCGCACCGGGTGTAAAAGACCAGCACCCCTCATTATTCCCTCCCCTCCTCAGTCCCTAGTACCTCAAGCTGATTTCTTTCTGGTAAAGAAGCTCCTTTTTGTTTTCGTTATTTTCTTACACCCGTATTTAAAAAGATTACTGGTAGCTATCCTCTAATTAGATTTATTAGAAAAAAATTGATTACAAAAATGTACTCGACTTTTCTTCTTCCAGAAACGAGACTTACGAGAAAAACTCCTCCCAGTTATGCAGACGGTGTCTACATGTTGGCTGGGATGACTCGACCTTCGCCGAGACTCCTCTCAGAGCTCTTCATGAAAGGCCAGGATGGAATGGGATCCGTTGCGAACAGGACGGCCATGTTGGCCTTCTTTGGTAAGTAGGAATTATGGCTCGATTAAAAATTTTGAATAGCTTTTTAAAGAAAATTTCTAAAAATGAATATTGGTAAAGTAGACTGGGACGTAGTCTGTGTTGTCCTTAATGGTACGATTTGACGAGTTTCTTGGATGTTTGACCAGAATAACTCATTAGTATCAAGATTTTTATTATTTTGCAATAATATCGTGACCCAATATTCAATTAAAAAAAACTCTTCAAAGACCTTGAGAGGTTATTGTATGATTCTTAAAGGCCACATTTTTTTTATTCTTCAATGTCACTGCATTTTCCATCATTAAAATCAATAGACAAATATTTCTATACAACGAAATTTTAAGCTCTCAGAACTTTTCATTTCTGGCTATTTAATTTTCAACATCTTCAATGTAATGAAACCTGATTTGAAAGTCTTTCTGGCTTAATTAAGGGTTAATTTAATGAGACGAAGGTAAATTATACTGGAATGAAACTGCATTAATTTTACCCTAGTAAATTATAATCAGACGGTGATTATGTGGTTTATAGAAGGTTCATGCAAGTTGCTTCTAACGATGCTAATCTTGACACATTCATTAATAAAATCCTACCACAAAAAATGACCAGTTGCAAGGCCAATTCTTTTTAACCTATCTCTTCATCGAGACTTACACCGTTTTTGATTTTAATCTTTCTCTCTCCTAGCTTTTCGCAATTACACTTACTATAAATTTACTTAAACCCATTAAATAAAGAACGATTTTATACTCGTAGTTTTGAAACTGTAACCTATTAATATTCTTCTCCCATCTTTATTAATGAGAGTATTTACCGCACCCATCAGGCAATATGAAGTCTCATTAAGCACAGCAATTCGGAGTAGCACGTTTAAAGATGATGTCGCAGGGAGATGGATGTTTTGTACTTTCTATCGGATCTATAAGAGCAGTCTTAATACTTTTGGAGTCAAAGCATACTGAATGCGCTTATTTGAATTACGTAGCTCCAGTTTTACAAGATAAAATGGCTTTTTTTTAATAAGTAGAACATAAACGTCAGTATACTTTGGACAATGAATCTTTGAGTCCCCATCTGCATTGCCAACCCGCTTATTTATTTTCCCCTAATCGAATCGCTGGCTACGCCTGCGTGAAGAAAATTCGACCTAAGCGCTTGTAAGGCGTTTCTCCCTTTCTCAATACACGGATAATTTGATCTCTTTTGTATTTTTTTAACACTCTAGTGTTATAGTCTGTCGTGATGTAAAGAAGATACCCATATTTAGCAGAGCTCCATCGATAAATTTGTTTTGGGGTGAGGCATGCAGCCAGAAAATAATACCAACTTAAAGGTTTTAATAATATTCTATCCAGTCTGACCTAAACGGGTTACGAAACGTCGAAACAGTGCCATGGAAATGTAGGCCGAGTTTATCCATTGCTTACTCTCTAAAGATCTCAAGGTAAGTTCTTATACCTTGGAGGAGGGTTGTTAAACTCTCGGTATAGGAATAAAAAACTAACCCTGAATGTAAATGGTTTATTTATTTACGATAGATAACTTTACTCGTGCCTCACCGAATGGTTGTCGTATATTTTGGAAAGACATGCCAACGTTGGTGTTAATTATAGCAGGTTAAAACGTCAAGATAAAACACGTTGGGATGTCATTCATAAATTCAAGACTTTTAATTTAGAGTTTAAATTATGTCATCGTAATTAACCATTAATCGACAGTTTAATGGATTTAATACTGAACCCTGAATTACCGTTGTACCTTAGTTCTTAGATTATGCTCGCTATTTATTTAGTATCTCTAGCAAAAACGTGGAATTAAAAGACTGTCACACCTTTCCGCTCAAGGCCTGGTACTATAAACTGCAGTGCCTTTTATGGACATCTGGCCTAAATTTGTGCCACTGTACTTACTGATTATTAAACTAGTCAGCATTTTCACCCAAAGGGCCCTAGCCACTTCTTTAACGCTTTCTCTTGGCATCTGGCCGATGGGCGTGTCTGTAAAACTGATCGCGTTTCCTTGCTTTCACAGGTCAAGTTGTTTCATCCGAGATCCTCCAGGCGTCGGAGCCGGGCTGCCCAATTGAACTGCAGAAAATCCCGATTGAAAAATGTGACCAAATTTTTGATAGTGAATGCAGAGGAGACAGGTTTATGCCCTTTCAAAGAGCCAGCTATGACGAATCGACAGGACAAAGCCCGAATAATCCGCGGGAGCAGGTGAGGCGCATTTATAATCACATATCAAAACCAGATTTGTGGGGCGATGGGGAATTTGATGATGTAATAACTGACCCAATTAACTTTATATTTAGGTTTTGCATTTCGAAATTTATTGCGGATTAAATAATTTAACTCGGTTTCGATTGTCCAAATGATAAAGGAGACTTGGTTTACGGAGGAATTTTTTTATATATATAATATTTTACTTAGGAGACAAGTTTCGGAAGTGACCCGTGTCCTTCATTAGTCCAAGAATAATAATAGAAACGGTCAATTGAAGTTAACTTTATATACCAACCGTTATATTTTAAAATGAGAGAGATACGTAAAAGTAGACCATTTTTTGAAAGAAAACTCCGTAACCTCGACGTCTTCCTCTGTATTGCTTATTCTATCCAAGATAAAAAGTTGAAAATTTGGAGGAATGAGTAAAATGCCTCCAGCGCACTGATCGCTCTTCTTCACTCGGCATCTTCAGCACTTAATCATCATCATCACTAACTCTATAATTTAAGAAGGGGATTTTTTTTAGTATTTGAATAACAATTTCATCTTAGTTTGGTTATGACTTATGTTTTTGTTTATCAAAGTTATTTATAATAATTCTTTTAGGATATCAAAAATCAAAATGTTGAAGTTCAGAAAATAAATATAAGTATCGAAATTTTGTGAATTTTTTAAAACCCAAAGAATTAGAAATGATGAAGTTCAGAAAATTTATTTTTATATTTCTTCTTCTTCTTCTTCTTCTTCTATATCTATAACTCTATATTTTAGCAACGTGATATTTTGAAAGGGGGATAATTTAGATTAGTTCCTTTTTAAAATTATTATAATTGGCGAAGTTTAGAAAATTTATAAAAATTTAACTAACCATCGCTGCTTTTTTTTAGATTTTAAATTTTAATCTTAGTAGTGAAGCGCAAGCTTCCCCCCAATGGCGAAGCCCAAGCTCCCCCCCCCCAATGGTGAAGCCTAAGCTCCCCCCCCCCCCCAATGGCGAAGCCATTGCCTGGTCTTCACATAACAATTTTACAATACATTCAATTTTAGTTCACTAATTGCTACAATACATTTCGCCCCCCCCCTTCCCCTGAAGGTAATCGCCCAATCAAGCGCTGAATCGACTCTGGTTATACGGGCACAGAGTTCCAGCCCTGAACGTCATCACACACACACACACACACACACACACACACACACACACACACACACACACACGCACGGCCGTCTCTTCGTATATACAACGCATCATTCTTCCTTCCTGCAACCATCCCCAACACGGAACGACGGGCTTTTTCTTAGGCCACTGAGCCCCCCATCCCTAGTAAAGGGGGGGGGTAACATATTACCGCTATTTGTACTATTTCCAATGAGAACTGACGTCACTTCATCAGCAATTGTCATTCTAATATTTATGAGTTTCATTATTCAGCCTAAGGACCTCGTTGGCTAGCATCGTGCTTTCTTAATTAAAATTCTATAACTATTTCCATAAAACACTAGTTAAAAAATAAAAGGGTTTTCATACGGAAAGGGGCCAGGTTCAGGAGAGCTGCGCTGCCATCTGTTTAACTACCGTTCCAGGCCCTAACTTCCCCACTTATCTTTGAAAAAATTGATTACTTCGTTGTTTGTCGCTTTGAATGCTAAAATAAAATTAAAAATTCTAGAAAAATATAAAATTATAAAAAACAATAATAATATAGAATTTTTAAAACTGAATACAAATATAAAATTTAGCAAAACTAACTAAAATATAGAATTGAGAAAAGTACTAGAAAATCTAGAATCAAGAAAACCTGAATTAAAATGCGTATTTTTGCACACTTTCCTTTCATTTATCTATAATTCTCTGCCAATTTCGAAAATATTGGCTGTAGAATGAAATTTCCAATTATTTACACATCTGACTCAAAAACAACAACATCTAAATATAGTAATTTCTGACAAGGTTTCCATCATATCTGCCTCACACTTCGAATTTATTGCGCCAGTTTTTTCAATATTTTTTTCATTGTCACTATGCCAACATTGCAAGCCAGAGGTAGGCGCCCTCTAACCTTGGCAGAGATACGAGAACCAAGTATCTGACAAAGGCATTATTACGAGTGGTCAAAGTTGTATAAATCACCCTTATAAGGGATTTGAAGGAATGAAATTCCTTGTTTTTACTTCCTTGGATTCGTTTTATCAGTAATAATTACTCGTGGAGTTTTTCTATCTTTTTTTGCCTTTTTTAAGCCTTTTGCAACTTACAAATATAGTTTAGATCCTCTTATAGCGTAATGAGCACTGCAAAGGTTTTACTATCCTCCCTGATTGAGGGAAATGGGGAGCCGTGAAATGTACTTGTATTGTCTTTTTTATTTTCAAAATAAAATTTTAGAAAGTATGTGCTCATCTCTGTTCCTCGCACTAGTCTTTGTTGCATAGGTTATCGTCCCTTCTCTCTAGTTGCACCTAAGCTGTGGAATGGTCTGCCTTCCGCATATACTCCTCTTCCTCGCCTGGCGCTTTTACGCGGGCTTTGAAAACCCAGTCTTTTTTCAAGCCTTTCCCTAGTGGATGGACGAGCGCCCTGCGAAGGCTTCACTCTCTTAAAGGGCACCATAAAGAACTTATTATTTTCTCAATTATTCTGTTGCTAAATATTGTTTAAGCCCTTCTCGAACACAACGCACCAAGTAAAATCGAATCATAGCCAAGTTGGAAAGAATAAATTTGCATGAAACCAAAAGACAAAGAAACGGCGTAAATATTATTTATGCAGAAACTGGGTTCCTTAAATTGTCTTCCCCTCTTCCCTTTCCCACGCTCGATAGATTTATAATACACCGTTTATATCATGTTTTTTTGTTGTTTTTTACTCTTGCTTCCGTATTTAAAACGGAACTTCACTCTCGCAACATATCCTTATTCATACAAACCAACAAACACTCACCCAACTACTTTCTCAATTCCAACTCTTCCTAGTATATATTTGACATATAAACATAGTCATGAAACGGCTCTTAGAACCATTTTTTACATCTTCAGTTAATATCCACTTCGGACAGAGCATACCGTAGTGAACTACCCTGCTATTATCCTTCTTTTAGTGCTCTGTCCAGGTGAAATAAAGTTCCCCCCTGTAGAAAAAACAAAGTTGATTTTATTATATTGATTCCATAACGACAGAAAGGCCTTTCCTTTTCCTGTAAGGCTTATTGACCTTTATTAATGTAATCTGAAAATTTCCGGAAAGTTGTCCACCCTCGCGGTACCAAGCGCCCATTATTAGTCACTTAAGGTTATTACACTCTTTTCCTCCGCTCACCTATTTCTTTAAAAGGAAATCTCTTCTGGCGGACATTCCCTCGTTAGTTTTCCTTTATTTTTTTAAGGAAATGATAAGTTTCCTTGCCCCAATAGGAGAGCAATCGACACCCTCTTCTATTATAATTACCCTTAAGTACTCCATCTGTTATCCAATCTTCACAATAACAAAGTTCTATAAATTAAGACAATAAAAGAAGTCTAGTGCAAATAACGACGGCATTTTTTTTTTTTTTTTGTCGTGTAGAATAGGAATAGAGACATAGAAGACCAGGAAAAAGGTTAATAAAAAAAGCACAAGTGAAGAGGTGAAAAATGCCACTAAAAACAAACCTCGACTCTCAATTATGGCAACCCCGTAAGGGGCGCGGCGATTTGCCATCCTGGCCGCCGTGCTGACGGGATCCAGCGCTCCGTCCGGCCCCAGCTTAGCCTCTCTTTCTTCCTTCAGATAGCCCGATTTCTCCCCTACCTCGTCGCTTTTCATACAACCTCTCCCACAACTTTCTCTGGTCAGCCTCTAATTTTACAGGGTAGAATGCTGACCTTCTTCTCAAGCCAACCACCCCGGATGGGGGCTAGGGGGGAGGGGACATTGTTCCCTAACCCCTCAGCTCCGGTTTGGGATGGGGTTTTTTTAACAAGCTGCTTCATCCCCACCCATACCTTCCTCACATCCCTTTTCCTCTCCTCTTCACATTCTATCTGTTTTACGCCGTGTCTAAGGTGGAGCCGCCATGCCGAAGGACTGCCAGGCCACCAGGCGGGAGGGGTGGTCCCAAATGGCGGCGCCTGGCTCTGCCGGGCCTGTAAGCACCTCTTGCAGTGCGGGCTACTGCAAGAGGTGGTGAGCGATTGCGTCCCGTAAAACAAAGAGGGTCACCATGCCCAATGATGAAAAAAAATACCATCTCCCCTAAATTCCCCCTAAAACAACGGAGCCGCCCTCGTGCAGCTCCACAGAAAGGATGGAGGTCCCCCCCCCCCTGTGCTTGCGCAGGGGACCCTCCATACCTCTTTAACCGGAGAGAAGGCTTACTTCTCTCCTACGCCTACGGGTGTAGGGGACTCCCCCTCACCCCCTTCTCTGGAGGTGCTTTCGGGCACCTCCCTATCTCCAGCGGCAGTCCCTCCTTTGCTTTCTAAGGGGACTGCCAAGAAAGCCAGCAGGCAGCCCATTGCCGACCGCCCCTCGTACAAGCGGCTCGGTAGGGCAAACCCCCTTAGGGGGGAGAGGGAAGCCAGGCCTCTTCGGTCGCTTCCCTCAAAAGACCTGCTGGCAAAAATATTAAACCTTGCCGGGGTCAAGGCCTGTGCCTCCCCACTAAAGACTTATGACGCTGCCAAGGGGACCTGCAATGTCCTGGGGGGGGATGGCCAACTGGAGGCCCCTCCTGTGATAGACATGGTCCTTGAGGAAAACCAGCCTCAGAAGGTAGAGCCTTCCATGGGAGAGCAATCGACACCCTCTTCTATTATAATTACCCTTAAGTACTCCATCTGTTATCCAATCTTCACAATAACAAAGTTCTATAAATTAAGACAATAAAAGAAGTCTAGTGCAAATAACGACGGCATTTTTTTTTTTTTTTTGTCGTGTAGAATAGGAATAGAGACATAGAAGACCAGGAAAAAGGTTAATAAAAAAAGCACAAGTGAAGAGGTGAAAAATGCCACTAAAAACAAACCTCGACTCTCAATTATGGCAACCCCGTAAGGGGCGCGGCGATTTGCCATCCTGGCCGCCGTGCTGACGGGATCCAGCGCTCCGTCCGGCCCCAGCTTAGCCTCTCTTTCTTCCTTCAGATAGCCCGATTTCTCCCCTACCTCGTCGCTTTTCATACAACCTCTCCCACAACTTTCTCTGGTCAGCCTCTAATTTTACAGGGTAGAATGCTGACCTTCTTCTCAAGCCAACCACCCCGGATGGGGGCTAGGGGGGAGGGGACATTGTTCCCTAACCCCTCAGCTCCGGTTCGGGATGGGGTTTTTTTAACAACCTGCTTCATCCCCACCCATACCTTCCTCACATCCCTTTTCCTCTCCTCTTCACATTCTATCTGTTTTACGCCGTGTCTAAGGTGGAGCCGCCATGCCGAAGGACTGCCAGGCCACCAGGCGGGAGGGGTGGTCCCAAATGGCGGCGCCTGGCTCTGCCGGGCCTGTAAGCACCTCTTGCAGTGCGGGCTACTGCAAGAGGTGGTGAGCGATTGCGTCCCGTAAAACAAAGAGGGTCACCATGCCCAATGATGAAAAAAAATACCATCTCCCCTAAATTCCCCCTAAAACAACGGAGCCGCCCTCGTGCAGCTCCACAGAAAAGATGGAGGTCCCCCCCCCCCCCCCCTGTGCTTGCGCAGGGGACCCTCCATACCTCTTTAACCGGAGAGAAGGCTTACTCCTCTCCTACGCCTACGGGTGTAGGGGACTCCCCCTCACCCCCTTCTCTGGAGGTGCTTTCGGGCACCTCCCTATCTCCAGCGGCAGTCCCTCCTTTGCTTTCTAAGGGGACTGCCAAGAAAGCCAGCAGGCAGCCCATTGCCGACCGCCCCTCGTACAAGCGGCTCGGTAGGGCAAACCCCCTTAGGGGGGAGAGGGAAGCCAGGCCCCTTCGGTCGCTTCCCTCAAAAGACCAGCTGGCAAAAATATTAAACCTTGCCGGGGTCAAGGCCTGTGCCTCCCCACTAAAGACTTATGACGCTGCCAAGGGGACCTGCAATGTCCTGGGGGGGATGGCCAACTGGAGGCCCCTCCTGTGATAGACATGGTCCTTGAGGAAAACCAGCCTCAGAAGGTAGAGCCTTCCATGGGGGCGAATCCGGGCTCGGCGCCAAGCACCGAACCCGAATCTGCCCCTATGCAAGGTCCTCATCAAACGGCTGTAGATTCTCAGGCAGTACAAGGAGGGGAGGGATCTCCTCCGGATGATGCCCCTGCGACCACCAGGACCTTCTCCATTTCGGAGAAGGACCTGGCTGAGGCCGGTCCATCTGGCCTGGGGGCTTCTACCGGCGGGGGTGAGAAGCGGGTTCATTCCCCGCCCTCCTCTCCAAAAAAGAAAAGGACGAAAAAGACGAAGAAGACTCGGGGCTCATCTCAATCCGCGGAGGCTACGGGGACGGATGGGTCTGCTGCCACTTTGGCAAGCGACCAAGCCAAGATCGGCACATCCGGGCCCTCTGCTTCCCTGGGTACGGAGCTCCTGACGATGACAAAGACCAAAAGTGCACAGGGCGGAGCCTCGATGACATCGGGGCCCCTGATTTAGAGGTTACCTGGCGTTTTCGAGCCCGCTGGCTTCAAACGCTTCCTCGTTATTCGCTCCACTGATGGCACCATGTTGTCCAAGGGCAACATGATCCATCAGAGGAGAGGATTAGCTAGTGCAATTGGTAGAGAGCCGAAGGTGACCCGTTTCTCGGACGGGAGCCTTCTGGCGAATGCGGTAAATCCCGCCGAGGCGGCCAAGATAAGTGCTCTTCGGACACTTCATGGCACCCTGGTGATTGTGACGCCGCACTCTACCATGAACTTTGTAAAAGGAGTAGTTTATGCGAGGGAACTCGTTGACTACTCCATAGAAGACATCACCCTAGAGCTGGCCGACCATGGGGCGGTCAAGGTCGAACGTGTGATGAGAAAACATGGAGGGGCCTCGAGACCCACCCCTACACTCTTCGTCACGTTCGACTGTGACAAGCTCCCTGAGTCGATGCGTGCCGGTTTGTACCGTTACCGCGTGAAGGCATTCGTGCCACTGCCGCGGCGGTGCTATTACTGTCACCGCTTTGGCCACACGAATCGATCATGTAGACGTGAAAAATCGGGGTCACCCGAAGTCTGTGTAAATTGCTCCAAGGTCGCACACGATAAGTCCAAATCGTATGTGGCCAAGTGTGTCAATTGCGGAGAGCCGCACCCTGCTTCTTCGAAGCAATGTGGTGCATATCTCCTTGAGAAAGAAATCCTAGCCGTTCAGGCCCAGGATCGACTCTCATTCCGCGAGGCTAAGGACTTGGTCCTGACGCTCCCGGCTCTGCCTGGGACGTCATATGCCTCAATAGTTAGAAAAGCACCCTCTGCTCCTGGCCCATCCAGGCCAACGAGCACGGTTGTTTCCGCGCCCATTCGGAGCCCTTCTGCGGGCTCTACTACACCCGGGCGCTCCCCTGGTAGAGCTGGCGGCAAAAAGGGTTCACACCCAGCCCCGGCTAAAACCAGGGCTCCCCCCTCTTCCCCCAGCGTGACCGTTTCCCGTAAGGCGAAACGGCCACGCGCCTCCACAGAGTCGTTAGACTCACAGGAGGCAACACCCCTGAAGATGGTCGCTAGGCCATCTTCCGGGGTTCCTTAAGCTGTTCCCCGAAAGGAGGACAGCAACAAAGGAGCTTCGGCCCCTTCGCCCACGCCCCGAGGTGGAGCGAGTGGCTCGGAGACGGTGGTTCCTCGAAAAGAGGGCCCCCCGCCTCCCAAGCCGCAACGCCCGCCTAAGGTTTCGAGGCGGAGGGAGGAAAAGACTCGCATGGCGAGCCCAACCTCCCCCAATAAGTCCTCGAAGGCGACAGCGCCTTCAGCGCTTTGTCCGGCCAACAGCGCCCGGGGTTCTCCCCCCGGGAAGCGTACGGCCATTCCCGTGAGGGTCTTCAATTCGAGGAGGGCCCCCGCGTCTCCTCCGAGCTAGGTTCTGGAGGGCATATTCCTTCAATGGAATTGCCGTGGACTCCGGGCCAACTGGGAGGAGCTGCGGAGGCTCGTCTCGTCCCGTTCCCCGTTAGCTGTTTTTTTGCAGGAGACCATGCTTGGCGCGTGCCCGCTGCCTGCCCTCCCGGGGTATAAGGGTCTTGCGACCCCACCACCGCGGGATGGCCGGGCTGGGGGATGCGCGGTTTACACCCGGCATGATGTCTCCGTTCTTCCTTTCTCTTTAGATACCTCCTTTCAGGCAGTGGCTGTGCAGCTGCACCTGGATAGGAGGTATACTATCATTTCTGCGTACATTCCACCGTCAGCTGACTTCGACGCGGGGGACTTCCGCCGCGTCGTGGCACGGTTGCCGAGGCCCTATCTCTTGCTTGGAGATCTGAACGGCAGGCATCCTCTCTGGGGAGATTACTCCATAAATCCCAGGGGACAAGTCCTTGCCGATCTGATCGAAGAGCTTTAGATGGGTGTCCTAAACGTGGATGAGTTTACGCATCACTGTCCGAGAACCGCTTCATTTTCTTGCCTTGACCTATCTTTGTGCTCTTCGGATGCACAGCCTGATTTTGATTGGGGGGTGGTCGATGACCTCCATGGTAGTGATCACTTTCCCATTCACATATCCTTTTCAGGGCAACTGCCGCCTGAGAGACCACCTCGGTGGTGCTTGGCGCGGGTGCGGTGGCCTGCATTTCAGGAAATGACTGAATTCTCTATCTCAGTCGAGGAGTTTAGGTCGGTAGATGAGGCCGTTGAGTTCTCCTCCGGCAACCTCATCGCCGTGGGCTTGACTACTATTCCTAGGACGTCTGGCCGTTTTGCACGCCGACCACTCCCATGGTGGTCGGCCGAGTGTGAGACGGCCCTCAAACAGAAGCGTTATGCCTACATGCGCTATAAGCGCCGCCCGAATGATTTCACTGTCGCTGAATTTCGTCGGGCTAGGGCTAGGTTCCGGTATATTTCAAAGCACGCCCGCCGCTCTTCTTGGCGGGCATACGTGTCTTCACTTAACGGGAAGACCCTTTTAGCTGAGGTATGGAAGCGAGTCAAAAGGATTCGGGGCAAGTTCTCGCAGGACCCCCCTCCCGTTC
The DNA here is from genome assembly GCA_963969495.1 of Ceratothoa steindachneri. Classification (NCBI taxonomy): domain Eukaryota; kingdom Metazoa; phylum Arthropoda; class Malacostraca; order Isopoda; family Cymothoidae; genus Ceratothoa; species Ceratothoa steindachneri. Next base: position 153,567,907 of record OZ018323.1, on the reverse strand, counting down.
TCCAGGAGAATGGGACCGCAATTTCGGACCCCGCGTCCGTGGCGGAATCCTTAGCGACCGCTTTTTCCGCATTCTCTAGCCGTGATGCTGCTCCGCCAGCATTCAATGCACGTCGTGATGTCGCGGAAGGCTGCCGGCTGGACTTTACCTCCAGAGGCGGAGAACCCTTCAACGACAAGTTTACTGTGAGTGAGTTGCGTTCCGCTCTCGCTTCGTGCGCGGACACCGCCCATGGTCCGGACGATGTCCCGTACGCCATGCTTTGACACCTGGGTGAGCGAGGCATGGCCTTTCTGTTAGATTTGTTCAACAGGATCTGGGTGGAAGGTCTTCTCCCAGACTCCTGGCGAATCGCTACTGTGCTCGCCTTTCGCAAGCCGGGGAGAGATCACTCTACTCCGACCGGTTTCCGCCCAATCTCTCCAACCTCTTGCGTGTGCAAGTTGATGGAGAAATTGGTAAATGTTAGATTAGCCTATTTCCTGGACAGCGGAGGCCATCTGTCTTCTGCACAGTGCGGCCTCCGTAAGTTCCACTCCACGTCGGATGCTCTGCTCCGACTGGAAAGTGCCGTCTGCGAGGCTTTCCTTCGTAGACAGCACTACGCCACGGTGTTTTTTGATCTGGAGAAGGCCTATGATACCGCATGGCGATACGGTATCATGGAGACTCTCCACACGATGGGGGCGAGGGGACGCCTCCCAATCTTTATATCTGAATTTTTGCGAGATCGTCGATTCCGCGTACGGGTGGGGGGAGCCCTCTCCGGCCCAAAGGAGCAGGAAGAGGGTGTCCCGCAGGGAAGTGTCCTCAGTGTCACACTCTTTGCCCTGAGCATCAACGGCATCACCTCGGTGCTGCCGGAAGATGTTCTCGCTACGCTCTACGTGGACGACCTTTCGATCTCTTTTGGCGCGGCCCAGATGCCAACTCTGGAGCGTCGACTCCAACAGGCATTGAACCGCGTCTCTCGCTATGCCGAAGCGCACAGGTTTGGGTTTTCTTTGGCCAAGACTAAGGTGGTGCACTTCTGCCGCCATCCACGGCTTCACCCCGACCCAGATTTGTTTCTTAATGGGGTGCGCCTGGATGTGGTTGAGTCGCACCGTTTCCTTGGTCTTGTATTCGACCGACGCCTCACCTGGGAGGCTCATATTTGCAGCCTTAGGGTCTCTTGTACCCACGTCATGGACATTCTCCGTTCCGTGACGTTCAGCGCTTGGGGCGCTGATAGGGCTACCGCCTTACTTTTTTATCGATCGTTTGTTCGCTCGAAGTTCGACTACGGATGCGAGTTTTATGCATCCGCAGCCGAGCGTTTATTGCGAAAGGTGGATTCGATCCACCACACCGGCCTTCGCCTTGCGACCGGTGCCTTCCGCACTTCCCCCATAGAGAGCCTGTTGGTCGATGCTGGGGAGATGCCACTCGCTCTGCGCCGCGTGCAGTGCATCACTCGCCTGTACGCGCGAGCCCGGCGCCTCCCTCAGTCGCCAACAGCTCTCACTGCATCCGCAGCTGATCTCGATGGTGCCTATGCCGCCGAGAGACGCCAGTCATACCCTAAGCCCTTTGGGTTTAGGGCCAGGAAACTCCTTCGAGAGGTAGATATAGCTCTCGGGCCGGTGGCGCCCCTGGTTCTGCCCAGGACGCCACCCTGGAGGGTACCACATTTGGCTATTTGTCGCCACGCCTCTGCTCCCAAAGCTTGTACTGCGCCGGGAGTATTGCGTTCGACCTTTTTGGAGCACACATCGTGTCACGCTGGTACCGTGCCAGTGTATACGGATGGCCCTAAGTCCCAGGAGGGGGTCGGTTTCCACGCCGTATCCCCTCTGTTTGAAGTCAGCGGGGCTCTACCAGGCGCTGCGTCTGTCTTCACGGCCGAACTGGTGGCAATACACCACTCGGTACGGGAGATTACGCGACGTGCCCGGTTCGGAGACCGGATTGTTATCTATAGCGACTCACAAAGCGCCCTGAGTGCTCTCGGGGCATTGGAATCTCCGCATCCCCTGGTTCGCGAAATCCGTGACGCCACGGTTTTGGCGAGCCGGGCAGATGTCGAGATTATCTTCTGCTGGGTTCCTGGACATGTAGGAATTGCGGGGAATGAGCGCGCCGATGAGGGCGCCAAAGAGTCCGCGAGGACTCTGCGACCACACCAGCGTTTCGCTCTTCCTCACACTGACTACATGGCAGGAATACGGGCAGCTCTTCGGACTGCTTGGCAAAGAAGATGGGAGACGGTCGAGGGGAACTTAAAGTTGCGTGCCATTGCGCCGCGACTGTTCCCATGGACCTATCCCCCAATGCCGCGGCGGCTTCAGGTTGCTTTCTGTCGTCTTCGAATCGGACACACTCGTGTGACGCATCGCTACTTGATGGAGCGCTCGCCTGCGCCCTATTGCAACGACTGCGTCGTCCCCCAGACTGTTCGGCACATTCTTGTCGAATGTCCAAGTCTGGGTGATCTTCGCGCACGATACCTGTCCCGGTACCGGGATGGGCGGGGTCGCTACCGCCTGTCCCTTGTACTCGGGACGAGTGCGTGCACCATGACTACTGGACTTATTGACTTTTGGGGGGAGGCTGGCCTTCTCCCTTTCATTTAACACAGTTTAATTGTTGTTGTTGTTTTTGTTATTGCTTTTGTTATTGCTTTTTTTTTTCGTTTTATTGTTTCCTGTTTAATTTTTAAAGTAGCCTAGAACTAGGCTGTTTGTTTACGGCGACTAATGCCTAAGTCGGCAGTCGCCAGATACCCGCTTAATAAAAAAAATTTAAAAAAAATCGATTATGGCAACGGATGAGCGAATTTTTACCCAAGCAAACGTACTAAAAATGAGAATAAAACCCTGCAGGTATTAAATTTAAAACACCAGTTTAACAGAGTGTTTAATCATTGACCGAAGGGGTTAAAACCACTTTCAAACGCGCATCTAACATATCCTTTTCAGTCACAAAACATTCTCTCACTATTTCCTAAGGGTTAATAGACATAAAAGGAAAAAATCTTTGAACTAACCACTGGGACATAGATTCTGAAGAAAAACGGAGTTGACAGAGGAAAACAACCTTACATCCGACGCGATCGGCAATAAAAATTCAATCCAGTCACGACTCTATTGGTGATTTTGAGACTCGTAACCACAAGGATGTTTTAAAAATAACCCATACAAATCATCCGATCTAACCATAGATAAGATATATAATATCGCAAAGAAACGGATAATTGCTTAGAGACTAAATAGAAGAAAACAAACATCATTAGATAGACTATTGAGGCTAATATTTATTTGAGTAAAGATTAAAAAAGGACAAGAATATGCAACAAGTGATCACATCTGACGGTTTTCCTGTGAACTGTGAAGCTTTGAGCGTATAAGAAAGTGGTAGCTGTTATGCTGATCATTTTCATGAAATTATTTGTGAAATATAATAAATCCTAAACTTAAAACTCCTTTATTTACATGGAATAAGATTTTTTTCTGGATTTGAATTTTACAAGTTACTGAACTTTTTGTAGCTTCCATATTTGGTGGACACCTCGTACTTTCGATGAATTTAATCAGCGTGTCTTTCTCCTTGTCATGAAGTGAGAATGTTACCACCATGGTGCCAGTTTCGTATTGTACGAGTGTGACTGTGCGTCACAAAAGGATTTGGCACTGTTGGGAGTCGTCCCTGCGTTCACACGTGTAAGAGTCCGTGACTCGTCGATCCTCACCTAATTTATCGTTGGTGAACCTCTTCATTGACGCAAAGAAGTCTGATTGAGCAAGGCACACACGATAGCTATAAAGTAATACCACCGATATGATACCACTAAAAACGTCCCATGGATATACTGCCACGGATATAATACCAGCAAAGTGATACCACGAATGTGATGGCACTAGAATCGTCCCACGAATATCAAACCACCATTAAAATCGTGCCACGGATATGATACCCTGAGATAGGGTCAAGGATGAGACCACTAAAATCGTGCCACAGATATACCACTAAAATCGTGCCACAGATATACCACTAAGATCATACCACGGATATATGCCACTAAAATTGTAGCGGGAATAAGATACCAATAAAATCGTGCAACGAAAAAGACACCAATAAAATTCTGCCACGGATATGATACCACTGAGATCGTGACAGGGATATGATACCACTGAGATCGTGACAGGGATATGGTACCTCTGAGATCGTGACATGGATGTGATACCACCGAGATTGTGACACGGATATGATACCACTGAGATCGTGACACGGATATGATACCACTAAAGCGATGTCACGAATATGATGCCACTAAACTGATATCACGGATATACCACTAAAGTAAGGGCATGGATATGATACCCCTATAGTGATGCACGGATATGCTGCGATCAAAATAATACCAAAAATGTTACCATTAAACTGGTGCCACAATGTGATCTTTAAGGCCTATAACATTTCTGATTTCATTTTGGTCAAAATACTCATTATTTTCGATATAGCCATTTTTCCTTCCTCCCTCTTCTCATTACCATCATTCTACCTCTACATTTGTTATTGTCCTCATTTAGCTATGAATTTATTAGGATAAAAAATACTTAAGCTATTTATTCCATAGTTTCATTTTTCTTATCGTACGACTGCGATATCATTTTAAAAATTGGGTATTTTCTTTCACTAAATCGATATGGCCACTTTACTCTGGCCATATGGCCCGGTAGAATATTTTTAGGCCATTTGAAGGAGATACTGCCGGCCTACTAGATGGTATGTCTCTAGAAATAGCTTCTACTAGTTTTCGCTGGCTTTGTCTATAGCATTAGTCTCGCAAAGTTTAAATTAGTTTCGAGAAATAACAATCCTACTCTATGTTATTAGTCTCGACAAATGACTATCCTAGTCGATAGTATTAGGCTTGAAATAATTTATTATCTAGAAATGATAAAAAAATAGTACTACTCTCGACAAATGGTTATCCTAGAGAATAGTCTGTCTTGAAATAGTTTGCGAGTCTCTAGAATTGATAGGCTTACTCGATAGTATTAGTCTCGAGAAGTAGTTTGATCTCACAAGGTCATCTTGGTATTTTACGGTAGTATATACCCTTGCGTATGGTAACGGAAGTGACCACCATTGCAAGGGTAGAGAGAGTGTAAAATACCATCTTAATCTGACCTTTGTTAACGTCAAACTGGTTGGCGCCCAATCACTGGTCCAAAAGGAATTCCCGTCTATAGCTCAGGAAGAACGAACCTACGGCACGTGTGCCTAAAGTGGCACTCTTATAAATTTTACCGGCACGTGAAACTCTTGCATGTCCTAGGGAATTGGAACGTAAAATTCATTAAGGACTTCTCCTTGAAATACATTATTATAAAGAGCTAACTTGCTGGTTAATCAAGATTTGCAACGTACAGTACAAGTACTATATCTAATTTTATTACATTTTATCCTGTCTTTGGTAACTGAAACTTCCAAAATAAATATTCTCAAGTCTCGAATGTCACATAGTAGTTAAAAAATACCTGATTTCGACCCGGTTAAAAAAGGTTGGTTTGCATGATATATGTACATAGGTGCTCCAGCTCCCGTTAGTGTTATTATGATAGCACCCAATTAATAATGACTATCAACAAGAACAGGGTTTTTATGCTTCTCTTTGCTCCAAATGCGATGTAAAGTGCATTATGTGCAACCATGCTACATCTGATGCCTAGTTTTGCCTGCCCCAAGGCCCCAACTCTCGAAGGTTCATTTGCCTTAATTTCGGGGAGGTCGAACAAATTCTGGGGAACTTTGTGCCCACTTGCTCTCTGGCACTCTGCCACTCTCTTTTCTAGTACAGTCCAGTTATATACCTTCCAGATTTTCACTTCGCCCATTTCCCCCACTTGTGTTTTCCAAATTATCTGGAGGGCAGATGTCCTCGTTGGATTTTGCTTGCTATCTATAATAATTTAGAAGTCCAAGTGATATTCATTTTGTGTCGTTTTATTAAAACCGTACTTCTGTTACTCTTAGCTAAACTATGTCACTTCGTGGATCGATGGGAGCTTCGTGTACAGCACGAGCGAAGCGCGTTTAAATATGCTTCGCTCATTCTCCAACGGCACCTTTCGAACAAACCCTGACGACGAGATGATGCCTCCGAGGAACTTGGAACGGATTCCCATGGAAAACAACCCCGCCCCGCACGTACTGAAGATTCTCAACCCGGAAGACATGTTTCGTAAGTGTTTTTGGCAGCGGTTCGAGTCTGACATATATCTGAAACACACACTGAAGGAACTACCAGAATTAATATATTTCTTTTTAATATTGAACAGTATTAGGAGACCTGAGAGTTAACCAGAACCCCGCCATCCTTACCTTTGGAATTTTGTTCTTTAGATGGCACAACCTCTTGGCTCAGAGGCTGCAAGAGCAGCACCCCAACTGGGGAGACGAACAATTATTCCAAAAGGCAAGAAGATTGCTAATTGCTAACCTTCAGGTAAACCCAAATTAAGAGCGTGTTAACCAAGAATTTTGAAATTTAATATCACAACTATTAAGTGTCTAATTTGATTTTTATTGGGAAGTTCTGATAAAATGATAAAAGTATTTTGAGGTCAAAGATTAGAATTTGATGTACATTTGTGATGTTGGTATTAATAAGACATCTAAGGGGGATTTCAACCCTACATTTGTGTTATAAAAATAATCACCATTGTTATAAATAATCGGTTCCCTACAAGGTGGGGAACATGCACATCGACACTACATGCATGGTTGGATGAGGTCCGCCACAGCCTCGTTCATTACCACCATTGCATATCGTCGTCGAAAAACGAAATTTTCGGGGCATCACTTCCCGGGCCAGTGGTCCCTTATCCGGATTTAGTAGTCTTTTACGACGTGTATAGGAAACAGTATTAGCATTCTTCATGCCCCCACATGCAGCCTAATATCAAATATTAGTAGTGATAAGCCAAAAGATTAAATATTACGTAATACTTTGAGCCTTATCCAAGTTTAGTAAAGCCACCTTTAGGTATCAAATGACGTTAGCAACAAATTCCGCTCCAAAAACTGATTTGATTTATATCCTAAAAAAAATTTAATCAGGACGAATTTCTTAAATTGCCTCGACTTTGATTACTCACAGAAATGTAGGGGTTAAATAAGCAACTTTTTTTAATTTTTTTTATTTTGGGGGTCATCCGAAAAATTCGTTGGTTTGTAATGTTTTTTAAAAAAGGAAATTTAGTCAATTATTTCCCTTTTGTTCTACAATTTTTCCTATTTTATTAGTGAAAAAATACGAAACAAAATTATTTGAAAATAAGAATTGCGATGCAAAGAATATTTCAACCTAGTTAATTCCCTAACTAGCTTAAGTCTTTTGTCGTTCATTTAGGAAGATAGAGAGTATTAACCTAAAATTCTTATTTTCTTGAAGAATTTTTAGCCTTTTAAACTAATATAATAGGAAAAGTTTGTAAAACAAAAGGATAATAAATGATTAAATTTACGTTTTTTTGTTGTATTTTTAAAACCAGCGCTGATTTTTCGGGGTATGGGGGAGGTATATAACGTTTAATCCCCTTTTTCACTTTTTGTTGGGTCTAAACATGCGTGAAAAAGATAGTAGGAGATTTAAAAGATCAACGTTGAAAGGTTGACATGGGAGAGACTACCAGTTTCTCGTGCGTCAGTGGGGTCTGTGTGTATGGTGGAGGGGGGAGGGTGATACTGGTACTCAAGGTTTCGGTTAAATAGGGGTATTGCCCCTAATAACCCCCCCCGTTTGGGGGGAAAATTTCCAGGTGATTGATATAAAACATAAGTTAATGAATTTCTTAATTTCCCCATGAGCTTAATTATTGAAGTTTCTGCCTTCGTTTCGCTTTTCCCGGCCAATGTCCTTTCGCGTCCTTTCGGCTAACATTTCCAAAGAAATCGAATAGGATTTGTAATTGAGCTCCGCCAGAAGATTGGGCCAAGAGGGATGCGAGCACGCGTGTATGTCTACCTCTGTATATAATATATCTCTAAAGGTTATTGGCGGATTTTGATGAGGTTATGTAGGGATTGGGGGCCTTGGACCAGGTAGGAATTGGATTGCTAATTGGATTACGATCATGGTGCGGATTTCGTACTTCTCTCCGATTTTTCACAAGATGTCTAAAAAATATAATTACCTGAATTCCATGAATTTTTTGGAGGGGTTGGTGGGGGGTCTTGGACCAAAGTAGAGGTGATCAGATTTTGATGCGGACCGGATTCAGAATGATTTATCTTCCTTTAACACTGCAAGATGTCATTTTCTGCCATTTGGTGGAGGTGTGCGACTTGAATGTTTCCTTGCTACTCTTTTCTTATAATTTCTATCTCTTACACATATTTATAGGAATTTTGAACTCAAAGTAAAATAGTACACAAAGAAATTCCCCAAAGGGCCATTTTAAGTTAATTAGTATCAGAAGTTTCTGGAGAATTGCGCACCTCCCTGTCACTATTACCGTAAGTAAAGCCCCTCTTTACCAGGATTATGTACTATCCATCCATTTAACTTCCATAACCTCATCAAGCAAGATTTTTTATATCATCATTGGTTATTTTTAGCAATGATAATAATAATACTATCGTGTCCAATCCAACTTGTAGACTCATATTTTTTTCCGTTGTAAAGATATTTCGAAGCTTTTTGTCTATATTTTCCCTTTTGTATTGTTTTTAATTAATTCAACTCCAATCTAACATCTACTTCCTTAAAGTTATCTAAGTCAAGCTTAAAACTCTAATTTAATAATAATTCCTTAATTAAAAATTGACTTCTGACTATCTTTCAACTCAATAGCCACGTCAGGTGATCAATTACCAAAACCTCCATCAATATCTAAACCCCTAATTGTCACTTTATCTTCACACATCTCCTTTCTTAATATTGGTGGTTTAACCTTGAAAAGCTATAACAAATACTAGAAGTTACATAACGAGGTTAGACGCAAGTTCAGCTACATCGCTTCTTAGGTTACACCTGAATGACTAAAAACAGGTGCCATTCTCTAGCTTCATACACCGTGCAAGGATTGATCCCGTGTTCGAAATTTTGTTTAGTCAAAAGTCTTTGAACTTTAAATCAATTGGTGTCATGTTAAATTAATGTAAACAGTTTAGATGATTCTACTCTAAGTTGAAAAGAGGTTAGCTTCAATTAAGTCTAAAGCTTTCCCCCAAAAGTAGAGCCTTTTAAATATTATGGGGTTGTTAAAATTTACTAATAGAAATTTTTAATTATAAATTCTTTCCATTTTTGTGTTTAGGTTTATTGTTTTATCTTTTATCCTGTGCCTCCCCCCTGCGGCTGGCTCATGTCATTTGTTTATTGCCCCAGCCGCACTTATTTTTAGAATGTGGACTGTATGTCCGTAATTTAAGTGTGCGTCTTTGTGTGTTGTACCGTTTTCTTCTAATCCTTTGCTTTCCCCCATTTTTATTGGGTGTCTCCCACGCCTCTTCTGACTTTTTTCGGGCGACCCCGTTTTAACAGTGCTGCCATTAAAAATCCATTAGAAGTGGGCGGCTGCCACCTTGTTTTCCCTTAAACTAAGACTTCGAATGCCGATTATGAGGCCATTGAGTCCATTAACGGAGGGAGCGTTTGAAGCAGTGTAAGTAGCCTTGATGTGTGCAGACAGGGTGGTCCCGTGCGTCAATGTCATAGGATGATAAAAGGAATGTTTGGAAAAGTAGGAGATAGAATCGGTAGCTCTAAATCAGCTTTCATATTGTTTTGCTTGTTTGTTGGACTTTGTTTTAGTTTTGTTATTTTTGTGTTTTTTGTTTTTTAATCTAGCCTAGTATTAGGCTGAAACGTGATTACGGTGACTTTTGCCCTACTAGGCAGTTGCCAAATCGACTCTTAAAAAAAAATCAAGTTTCATATCGCATTCATAGAATTATTACAGAACGTGTGTTTTCAACCCAGCATTTCTCTCAAATTCAGGAATTAATAAGGTTACATTTAGTTTATCATGACGGGTAACACATCAGTGGTAATATTCTTGCCCCGGTAGCATAAGGAGAACAACATACAATGAATCTGTATTTTTTCTTCGATATTTAAAGCGCAAGAGCAACGAAGCCCTATTACGCAGAAAATTAATAACAAGAGATAAAGAGAAGTTAGCCGAAGTAAAAAGAGTGGAAGATAACCCAATCCTGTTGGCATTGAGGCGTGGAGCACGCTCAACTACTGTCACTGGGGACTGGAGGGTGCGCTGCCGTTCATTCACGTACCAGTTGTAACAGTCTAGACAATGCACCCCCTTGCGAGGAAATGCATCTGTAATTCATCCAAGGCTTCGCTTTAAATTACGCTTGTACGTGCGAAAACAATGGCTTCCCCAATAGCAATGCGTTTACTTTGCAGAACATAATTCTTTACGAATTTCTCCCGGCTTTCATCGGCGACAGTGTCCCTGAATACGAGCGCTACAGACCAGATATTCACCCTGGAGTATCTCACGTGTTCCAGTCAGCAGCTTTCAGGTATGTTAAGCAGTGTTTATTTGTCTCTTTTTATGTCCTGCTGTTCGTGTTTTGACTCTACATTTGTCTGTTTTGTTTTATTAATTGTTAAGTAAGACTGGCAGTGTTTCTCCTCTTATCTCTTGATTTATCAAGATTCATAGTGTTCTTTCTTCGTTTTCTTTGTTATTTGTGCCTTTTTCTACTTGTCATTCTATCCTGCCATTTCATTAGACTGAAATCTTGATTAGAACTTTAAAGTTTACCCTATCGCTTAGAACGACTTACTAACCTCTAATATAGTCGTGATAGATACTTAAACTTTAGTTTGAATTATTAGAATAATTAATATTTTAAGAAATTGCTTTAAATTCCAACCTTTTCTATCGTTTGCATTAATATATATATATATATATATATATATATATATATATATATATATATATATATATATATATATGGTTTACAGACAAAAAGGCCTCATTTTGTGTTTAAAAGTGGGTGAAAGAGATGAAAAGGAAAACAAAATATAAACATTTGAACCTTCGATACGAGTTCTTATCGCAAAGTCAAACTGGCATTTGAGGATAACCGCGGTTAATTCATAAGAAAAGATGCACTTATAAAGTAGTCATCACAAAACTCGGTTTTTTATCTGATGGAGAGCATTCAGCATACACAGGATTGTATACAAAGTTTGTCCAATAAATAGCATCTGCTTAAGTAGTGCCGCTTAAAAAGAAGGATAAAAATTAGTGATGGATGGTGATTGAGTACAACATATTACTTCTCTTTTAAATACTAGTTTCTATAAATAAAAACTTGGTTTCAAAGGCATTTTGCAAACTAACTGAAAACACTACCTCCTTTACCAGGTAGGGGAGGTAAATTTGCCAATATGCTTCTACCAAGAATTCTGAGCAGTCTAAATAGCAGTGATTTATTAAGACATTAAAAAGTCTGAGTACATTTTACAATTATACGTAAAATAATAAATAGTACAAAGTGGGGAAAAGTAAAATTCGGGAGACTAGTAATAGTACAAGAGTTGAAAGAAGAAAAGGTAAAGAAAGATTCCATGTGAATAGATCTTCAAGTTCTTACATGGCTGGACATTTTACTATTAACCTAGCTTACATATAGCATTAAATAGCTGTCGAACTTCCCTAGCCATATAGACTTCATACTTATGCATAACGTCAATAAATCAACTGAATTTCCGTAGCCATCGAATTCATAATTGCAAGAATATCGATGTAAATTCACAAAACAAAAACTTTATGTGCAATCCTGTAAATACCCTCTTCCGCACTTTTTCATCCTTGGCCTAATTTCAATCCGACTATTTATTCTCCCGTCTCCGTTCATGCGGTTACCGTGCGCTAATAAACCCTTCTCCTTCGTCTAAACGAAAAAAAATATGGTTGCCATAGCAATCAATGGTTAGTCTCCTTCAAACTGCAGCGGGAGGTTAATCATTGCTGAAGCTGACGAACCAGTTTAACTGAAAAACAAAAATTCCTCTTCCACAGGTTTGGACATACACTCGTTCCACCTGGAATCTACAGACGAGGAAAAGATTGCAAATTTATAAAAACAAATATGGACTTCCAAGCTATCCGCCTCTGTTCGACATGGTGGGACGCAAACGTGAGTAAACTGAGTCCATTATTTTTTGTGTCTGCTGTTAAAATTAATCCGGGACATGACCCATGGAAAGTTTTACTTGGCTCATGCACAATTGGTGCGAGGCAACAGGAAGCACTATTTCCAATTACACGCTTTGCGTGATATTTCCAAGCGAAAACAAGCAAATACTCGTAGTTGAGAAAGGAGTTAACTGGTATGCGAACTCACTTACAATCGGGGGATTTCAGGAAAAAAGGGGGATTTCCCAATCCATTTGAATATTTTTAATGTCTGATAAAAATGCAACCTCCTTTTTTGCCTCTTGAATAAGGATTATTGTGGAAGTTAAGGCTCGCTTGAATTTTGTTGGGTTCTTATTACTTCTCAAAACATTAAAGTGCATATCTTTTTTACTTTTTTTAACAAAATCATTTGTTCATTTTAATTGCAGTGACTATAGAATTATGAATCTCTATCACTTCACTTATTATACATTAATTTACCAGTACCGCCGAACCAAACCCAGAATTCAAACTTCTTTTAAAAATAAGGAATAATCCTTGACAGCCACGTGTAGTGGTGACGTCATTGTCACCAGTGACGTCAGAAAGAGGAGGGACTTTACCAATCTCATTCAAGGACGCAAACATCCGCCGTTTGGGTGGGACGAATGATTACAAAAAGGATTTACTGAGGAAAGTTTTCCAGAAAATTTTATTTCAGGCTACTGTATATCTGATTTCTTCTCGGTAGTTAAGTGTGATGAAAATTTACTAAACAAGAAATTGTATCTTTCTCAGTTTGAAAAGGAAAATTCAATTTTTATATTGACTTAGATAAAATTTATATATTAAGATACGGAAATAATAGACATATTTCAGTGCAATTTTTGGCGTCTAAAAGTTTTGATTTTAAATCATACGACATCGCCTCTTTTCCGGCGTCTTAGTCATAGAAGCGTGACCTCTGTGTAAAGTTAAATAGTGAATTTCACAGTTTTAATTGAAACCCTAATTTATGTAACCTTCTGATATAAATTTTAATATCAAAGGCTGTTACGGGCCGTCTGTCATTTTTCAATAGTTCTGATATCAAATTCCTTGCTGCGAGATTGAAATTCTAGGTCGATTTTTTTCCCATTACCGTGTAACTGCAATATTGGGGAATTAGCCATTTCCTTTTTATTATCCACCTTCTTCGTACCTGCCATGAGATACACCACTGTTCCTTACAGAAATGGGGAGGATGGTCAAGTTGCTGGGTTACCAGAGACATAGTTTAGGTAATCACGGACTATAGCCCTAAATTGACGCTTTCTGAGGCGGCGACCTTGATGGCTTTCGCTTTATTTTTGTTACTAAAATTATTAGTATTAGAGACAAGGGTGGCAGAAACAAAGCTTATAATGGACAAAAATTTGTCTTATTGATTTTGAGGGTATAAAAAATTATATTTATCGATTATAATTTAACTCGGTACTGAACGGTTAGAAAATTGAGGTAAAGTAAAAATAAGTATACCCAATGGAGTGAAATTGAAGAGCGCTAATCATAGTGGTCGTAGGTACTTTTACTTATCTTTACTAGGTTTAGTTTAAATCAGATTACAAAATACCTAAAATAACCTCCCTAGACTAACTTTCCAGATACTCACATTAAGGGGTGCTTATCTTGAAGCGATCTGAAAATTGGGGCGTTTGAGAAGATATCTAGTGACACTCGGCATTTAGTAAATGATAATATAAATATAAACAGTTTTTATCGCTAGCCACACTTAAAATAACTCAAGTTCGGAAGAGCATTTTAAGTAATTTTATTTCTCTAACAAAAATTATGACATTCTCATTTATGATTTCTAACACTATCTATATCTAACGACTCGATTATCTTACTTTAGCTTAAAACAACCAAAAATATACCACAGCTTACCATCTCCTACCCAAGTAGATATATTTACATATATTAGTATTATAGCGTACGAGAAGTGCAGGCCAGCGGCTTAAAAGCTTCGTTTGAATGAGTCTTTTTGGGCAGATTCAGGATGGCGGAGTGGATTCGCCGCTTGTTAACAGTGGTCTAGCGACGCGGGAAGCTGTTCGCAACTCGCCTACGCTATTATTTTTTCTTTGCCCCCTTTCCTACTCCTCTCTATCTACAATGGTGCCCATACCCGGGAGGGGGAGCGTTAGCCCTTGGATAACATTTCACCACTCGGTACGGGAGATTACACGACGTGCCAGGTTCGGAGACCGGATTGTGATCTATAGCGACTCACAGAGCGCCCTGAGTGCTCTCGGTGCATTGGAATCTCCGCATTCCCTGGTTCGCGATATCCATGACGCCACGGTTTTAGAGAGCCAGGCAGATGTCGAGATTATCTTCTGCTGGGTTCCTAGACATGTAGGAATTTCAGGGAATGAGCGCGCCGATGAGGGCGCCAAAGAGTCCGCGAGGACTCTGCGACCGGACCAGCGTTTCACTCTTCCTCACACCGACTACATGGCAGGAATACGAGCAGCTCTTCGGACTGCTTGGCAAAGAAGATGGGAGACGGTCGAAGAGAACTTAAAGTTGCGTGCCATTGCGCCGCGACTGTTCCCATGGACCTATCCTCCAATGCCGCGACAGCTTCAGGTCGCTTTCTGTCGTCTCTGAATCGGACATACTCTTGTGACGCATCGCTATCTGATGGAGCGCTCGCAAGCGCCCTATTGCGACGACTGCGTCGTCCCCCAGACTGTTCGCCACATTCTTGTCGAATGTCCCAGTCTGGGTGATCTTCGCGCACGATACCTGTCCCGGTATCGGGATGGGCGGGGTCGCTACTGCCTGTCCCTTGTGCTCGGGACGAGTTCGTGCACATTGACTTGTGGACTTGTTGACTTTTGGGGGGAGGCCGGGCTTCTCCCCTTTATTTAAGGTTCTTTTTTTGTTGTTGTTTTGTAGGTTGCACTCCCCTGCACCGGGGTGAGGGGGACCTTCCCCCACTGCCGGAGATTGCTTCCTGGCTGTTAAGTTTTTCCAATTTATATCATTGTTATGTTTTCATATTTTTATTTTGAAGTAGCCTAGTTCTAGGCTGTCGTTTTTCGGCGACTTATGCCCAAGTGGGCACTTTACAGATGGGCTCTATAAAAAAAAATGGATAATATTTCCAAACGGGCTCTCTTCATTTCTTCAAAATACGCTCCGCTTCTAGGAGGGGGGTTGTATAGCGTACGAGAAGTACAGGCGAGCGGCTTAAAAGCTTCACTTAAATGAGTCTTTTGAGGGACTCAGGATGGCGGAGTGGATTCCCCGCTGGCTAACAGTGGCCCAGCGACGCGGGAAGCTGTACGCAACTCGCCTACGCTATTATTTTATCTTTACCCCCTTTCCTACTCCCCTCTATCTACAGTTTAATGAATACAATGTTCCATCCATCTCAGATGGAGAGGCCATATTGATACAAAACGTCTCGATATCGCACAAATATCCACAATTCCGGAGAATTAGGTTGGTGGCACTACTAAATAAAATTAAATTCTGCAAGGATAAAATGGTAAAAAAATAGGATTATTTTACAATTGATTACACTAAGAGAACTTAGAGGATACAAACAAAGCATAAAAATGATAGAATATTATGCAAATCCTTTGTAAATGACGGTCGTAAGAATGAACATTCTAGGAATTTGTATAGATAAAAAGTGACTAATTCGATCTAGTTTCTATAAAAATAACTCTAGCGAGTTACAATAATTACATTTGTTAAAGGGATGGTCTATTGGATCCAGCCACATGCTTGGCGTTGATGAAGAGCGTCACTCAGCCATTTGCTTGGTGCTCATGAACAACGTCCCCTGGCCACAGGCTCAAAGCAGATGAAGAGCGTCCCCAAGCCAGTGGCTTAGAGCCAATGAAGATCGTGCCCCAGCCACTTGCTTGGTATGGATGAAGGGTGGCCCACAGCCTCAGCATTGATGCGAATGAAGAGCGTTACCCAGCCACTTCCTTGGTCCGGATGAAGAGCGTCCCCCAGCTGCTTGCTTGGTGCGGATGAAGAGCGTTCCCTAACCTTGGGATTGGTGCAGATCAAGAGCGTCACCTAGCCACAGGCTTGTAGCGGATGAAGAGCGTTCCCCAGCTACTTGTTTGTTGCAGATAAAGAGTGTCCCGCAATGCGCCCGATGCAGAATGAATTGGTCGAAAGAGTGCTATCATAAGTAGATATTACTCGATTCACGCGAGTCGCCTGACCTATTATGGTTTTTCTGGGTTTTTTTATATGTTAATTAGTTTAGGGTAATTTATGTATTAAACTCAGCCTAAACTAATTAACAAGTAAAATATAAACACCTAGAAAACACATTAGTCGAAGGTACTCATAAGTTAACTGAACACTGGTATGAATCCCTTCGCTACCAGCGTTTGAGTTTCATTTTTTTTAAGTCGGATTTGTTTGGTGGATTAAAGTAGCTAAGATTAGTTTAACTTAATATTGTACTATCTAAACTAGCCAAGGGTGATCATTAAGAGATCCTTTAACTGATCCTGAAAAAAATATTTTTATTAATGAATGATACAAAGAATTACATACTAACTGAGCCAAACTTTGGCAATCACTTCCAAGAAAAGGAGAGAAAACAAAGAAACACGAATTGCGTAATCCAACGAGATCCTATTCGCCAGATCAGGAAAGAGAAGAACAAGGGTAATTGATTGCAATAACAGAGGTATAGAAAAAAAAAGCTACACTGAAAAGGACTAGAATCTAAGTTAATCAACCTTAAGTATTGGGAAACTCCATTTTGAAAACCAAGTAAAAACTGGCCAAAAGAACTCTGAACTCAAGCTAGATTCTTGACATCTAAGAGGTTCAAGGGTAAATGTCCTCTACTCGTGAGACTAGTTGGATTCATTGCGTGACAACTTTACTACAGGGTGCGGCAAAACCGATTGATCAGTTTTGAGGAGTAAATTCTCGGGGAAAGGAGGGGAGAGGGAGGTGCGCGTGGTTTCGCTCTGCTTCATAGACATCCCCATTTCAGTAGCAAACATGGTGTGGATAGGAACACATCGCGGCTTTGCCGTGCACGCGTATTTTGAGAACAATCACTCTGTGATTACGACGCAAAGAGCTTTTCGGCGACGGTTCAATATTCCGTGCCACGATGCCGTTCCTCAGGCGAACACAATTCGGTCCTGGTTTATGCAGTTGGAGGCAACTGGTAGTACACTTAGAAGAGATACACATGGCCGATGCAGGTCAATCAGAATACCATAAAATGTGGAGATGGTGACAGCAGCGATCGTGCAGTCGCTGAGACGTTCTACTCGAAGGCATTCTGTTGCTTTGGGAATTTCGGACCGCAGTTTGAGGAAGATTCTGCATATGGATTTGAATTTCCATCCTTACAAAATAATTATAGCTTAAGAATTGAACCAAGCAGACTTTGCCAACCGCCAAAACCTGTGTGAAAACATGATTACACAGATCGCTCCCGAAGCAGCTTTCTTCAGTAGCGACGAGGCACAGTTTCACCTCTGTGGAGCTGTAAATTAGCAAAATTTCCGTTACTGAGCTGAAAATAACCCCCGAATTATCCAGTAAATACATATATATTCCCATAAACTAACGGTGTGGTGTGCCATATCTCAATTTGGCGTGATAGGCCCTCACTTCTTTGAGGAAGAAGGAATGACTGTGACCGTGAATTCAAAATGTTATGTCTCAATGTTGCACAATTTTATGCAGCCCAGAATGGAGGAGATTGTTGAAGATGAGGGATTCGGGGTTTGTAGTTCCTGATGTGGCTACAGCTCACACAGCCCGAAATTCGCCCAATGTTTGAGACGAATGTTTCCCGGATGTCTGGTGTCTCTGAGGGTTGAATTAGGGTGGCCTGCGCGGTCACCTGATTTGAGCATTTGTGACTTCTTTCTTTGGGGATATCTGAAAGAAAATGTGTTTGAACGTCGCCCTCACACCCTACCACAGCTAAGGGAGCGGATTATTGAAGAAGTTAACACCATACCCCGCAGTATGTGTGAACGTGCTGTACGAAACTTCAGACATAGATTCCAACAGTGTGTTGCTGTTAACGGCCGCTATCTTTATGACATTATTTTCAGAACATAGGGATTATAAATCGTATCTACTGCTAACCTCGAGTATAATAAAATTTCTTCTTTATATACGAGGGGCGGTCAATAAGTTTTACAATTCGGATATAAGAAAACGAGATATGAGGAAAAGTGTTTTATTATTTTTCAATATAACTACCCTCGACTTCAATGTACTTGCGCCACTTGTCCCTGAGGCTTCGAATTCCCGCCACCTAGAAATCTCCCGAATGCTGTTCAATCCACTCCTTGACGACGAGCTGGACATCTTCATCTTCCCCAAACCGGCGTCCATGCAGTGCAGCCTTGAGCTGGTGGAATAAAATGTAGTCGCTAGGGGCCAGATAGGGACTGTAGGGGGGATGGTTGAGCTCCTCGAATCCGCACCCGCGCAAGGCAGCTTGTGCAACTCTGGCTTTGTGGACTTTGACGACGTTGAAGTCGATCATGGGGCGTGAGTTTTCTAGGGACCCAACGGGCAGAGACCTTGGTCATGGCCAAATTGTCGTGCATGATGTTGATAACACTTCCATGTGATATTCCAAGTTGTCGCTCGATTTCTTCGACCTTCACCCGTCGATTTTCGAGAATCATCCTCTCCATACGGGCCACATTGTCCTCGTTGGTCACGTCTGACGGGCGTCCTGTACGGGGGTCATCTTTAAGGGACAGATGACCATGGCGGAACTCCCTATTACAGCGAGTAATGGTTGCATAGGAAGGGGTTGTATCGGTGTACACTGCAACCATGTGTTCATGGATCTCTTTTGCATTCTTGCCTTCCTTGGTCAAAAATGTGATCACTGCGCGGTGCTCAACCTTTTCCATTGTTGCATAATTTGCCACTGCTTCTTAAATAGACGAGGCAGGAGCGTGCAGCTGCAAGTCCTGACTTGTCATAACTTGTCCTAACACCCCCACAAACAGCCATCCTCCTTCCTCTGTTTTGCCCTACCGATTAGCAAAACTTATTGACCGTCCCTCGTACTCACCTTACTTTTTTATAAGTCCTTAAAACTCTTTAATCGGTTCTGCCGCACCATGTATTTTCACATTTATTTAGCTCCCCCGGGGTACCTTCCACACATGAATTCTTCTCTGAACCTGAACACTTTAATGCCCCTATGTTGGTTCCTGCCTTAAATGTATAACCCCCCGCGTCCATACACAACAGGTTCTATCTCATTTTTATTTGGAGGTATTTTTTGTTTTACTACTACTCCTCAGACCACCCACTCAAATCCCCTCTCACTATTTTTACCTCTATAATTACCACTTATTTAGTTCAGGAGATATTTGCCCTATTTATATATGCAAATGCCTGGCCATATAGCATTTCTATGCATATTTCGCCAATCTGACCTAACTTTTAATGCTGTACTGAAGTGATTGTGGGTTGGCCGCTGTGCACCTCTCTGAACGTAACCGTAACCTTTGCCTTTTTCCTGCCCTGTCTCTAGCGATCTGAGGCTGCTCAAAAGGCTAAGATGGTAATTAGATCGTCCGAACTGCTTCAAAAATAAGTATACCTTTCAGTCTCAAAGTAAAGTTCACTAAAGGCTTGTAGAAACTGGTGTTAAACTGCAATTAGCATGACTAGAGGCAGCTCACTCTGTTGCACTAATACTAACAATTACTCACCAATTAGGAATCTTATGATACCTGAATTTGACTTTGTCCTATATTCAGCCCACATACATAGCCGGACTGTTCTACATACACCAGAAAAATCAGATAATGTGAACGTATCATCATAAGAAATGTCAGTCACCGATGATACAATCAGAGAAAAGATAATCCTTAAAATTCAAATCTTTCTCAAATACATGAAAAATCGATAATTACCATTAACAGATCTTGATATATCCACATTAAAGGGGATGTTGAATAAAAAGGAAGAAATATTTGCAGGCATAAATCACTCAAAAACTTTTAGGGATTAATATATTCTATTGCAAGAGGAGGAGGGGCGGGGTGGTTACCTATCTGATAGTAGCTTCGTGCTTTACCGAACCCCATAACTCACTGTACCTACCTGGCCGCGTTGAATTAAAAATGACCTTACAAGCAAGAGTATTCAGAACTCGGGACACGTTTTTTGCTTGTAATTTTTTTTTTTTAATCCTATAGTCCTTTATTCTTTCCACTTGATTTTAGCATCATCACTCACTACTGGTGTTCTTTTTAACATTCAATATAGTTTAAAATTACCCAAATCTTTTAACGTGTTTGAATTATCTTAAATTTCGTTAAACTTCATACCCCGATTTGCGATGGTAGATATAATCTTAAAATTTATCTTGTTGTTGGTCTGAAATGCAGGAAAGAAACTCGTTTAACAACCACTCAATCATAGCTGAAAGTGGGATGCTCTCCCTTAAATTATGCAAAGTGCAAGTTTCTTAACTTTGCCCAAAGTTGCAACTCGTCTAAGATTTGGAAGGAGCTTGAAAGCACTTGTCTTTCTGGCTCATTGAATGGAAACCATCCGAAGTCATGGAAACCATCCGAAGTCATGGAAACCATACCATGTCATGGAAACCATCCGAAGTCATGGAAACCATCCGAAGTCATGGAAACCATCCGAAGTCATGGAAACTATCCGATGCCATGAAAACTATCCGAAGCCATGAAAACGATCCGAAGCCGTGGAAACTATCCGAAGCCGTGGAAACTATCCGAAGCCATGGAAACTATCCGAATCCATGGAAACTATCCGAAGCCATGGAAACTATCCGAAGCCATGGAAACTATCCGAAGCCATGGAAACCACCCGAAGCCATGGAAACCATCCGAAGCGCCAGTTAAGATTTTACACAATGGCATCTCGTGTTCTACTTTGACTTTTTAATCAACTTTGAGGGGGAGCGGAGTGGATTATTTCGTTGGCGGTTTAGGTTGGAAGATTTAAAAAGTTGCATGGACGTATCCCAAATATGAAAGGGATATATGTACATAATTGTTATGAATGAAGTGGTATTCCTTAAGTGTGCGGTTTCAAGCCATTAGCATTCTATTTTGTGCACCGTCTACAACACAAAACTTAACGCCACACAACTCCACCTATGGTTTAGGTTCCTCCGCCAATGGTTGGATAGTGTAACAGTGGTAATCCCATTGCTACCACTGAAACCTAGATGAACAGTACTCTCCCGGTCCCAGTGCTCGCAGTTGTGCATCCTCCCGGCTCCAATGCCTGCACGATGACCTGCCGCTATATATCTTATACTATTTTCACTTTGTATACAGATCTCGCCTTGCCACCCTTCTGTTCGATACGGCCTCGTTGTTATTGCGCTTTAAAATTCGAGAGAAAAAAATAAGACTAGGTTCTGCTACACACCGTTACACACAATAGTGAATTATGTGGTTGTAGATCGCGCATTAAATGAGTCAAATTAATTTGATGCTGGTTTGCCGATCGAAGAATGTCTATCCAATACAAAACTAAATTCCTCGCAATTTTCCCCAGCAAATGATCCTAGTCTTTTACATTACATTTTTGTTTAGAGATTGTCTCTTCTTGCATTCCACTTCTTCTTTAAGAGTGGAGGCCGAACAGACTGATTGCAATTAGTCACACCCTGCTGGTTGTCCTCCACACGCAGGGAGGAAGCCGACTTCACAACTTCGAATTTAGCGTGTGTTTGCTTCCATTACACATCGCCACACTACCACACTTCCCACTCGAAGAGCCTAGGTTAATTGCCTGTTCAGTCACCTCGAGCATTCGCTGCCCAAACATTGCCCCATAAATTTCTCGTACCTGCTTATTATAGAAAAACTAAAAATACGAGTTGGTAACTCAGGTGGACGAAATCGTTCATCTGGGCATAGAGGAGTAATTTACCTTAAAATATATGTCAAAAAAACCTGTGAATTTAGTTCGACCAAAAAGTACATATGGTGGTCATTGTGAAAAAAATAAGAATGAAGTTTCTAGAAAGTTATGTTCTCGCAAAGGGGTGTCAAGTGTAGCATAGAGACCATGATGCAGCTGACATTTGGAGGATTGCTTGCCCTTCAAGCCTCAGGGCACGGATCTGCAATTAATCATCTTATGCACTTGCTCTATATTCACCAGTTTCTTTTACAGATCTCTCCTCAGACACTTTCTACGCGAAATGCCCTCCTTGGTTTTGCCTTTTAATTTTGAGGAAAATATCCCCGTATCAATTGCCATGTGGACATTCCTTTGGGGTAATCTGGCCATAAAGCTTCCATGCATTTTTACTTCCTCTAACATCGACATTTTCTATATTAACCCATTTTCAAAACATGTCTGGACTATACAGTGGTTGCCTTCCATTTTTTTTTAGAAATAAAAGCCTTCTTAAAGTAAATCTGTCAATATTTTCTACCGTTTCTAAATTTATGTACTTGATTCTCAATACAGTGTGGAAGTAGATAACAGTATTATGTACTTAACTTTTAATACAGTGTGGGGCTAGATAAGTATTATCCGAATTGGTAAATCTATTTCAAGATGAATACAACTTTAAATCCGTGCTTTACCTTTAATTCGTTCTCTTCAATGTCATTATAAATCTTGTGCAAAACCATCTCATTTGATTTGCTTAGCAATTCTTTCCTTACCTGCAATATTTTAGCCAATGAATTTATATCCCTATACATCATCGCTGATTACTGGTTATGAAATTTTTTTTTTAAATATTTCGTTTGCATAACATTGTGTGGACTAATTATAAATCATTTTCACCGACAGGCCCAACCTCTATCATAGGAGAATTTTAGGTCATTGAAAGCAAAGAACTTATACCCAGCTGTGATCCATCTGGCGGGTGTTTTTTTTGTGCGCCTGTATGTGGAGTTGTATTTATGTACTCTTGCGTAAGCGGAGTCATCATTTCTCCGGAATGGACCGCATCAGGAAATTTCTTTTTCAAGATCTATGAAAGATAGACAAAAGATCCGATGAAAAATGGATTCATGGCGTGAAAATGTCTAAATGTATAACGAATTACGTTTGTTCGTGTCGAATTCTTCAGTATTGGCAAATGATGAATGCACACTCGAGTGGTGAAGCGAATTGCAATGTGGCACCACGCTGAAATTTTTAACTTGTTTGTGTTTAAGTACTTGTGTGTGTGTTTTCTTTTTTGCTTGATTTGCAGAGCACAACTAGTTTTCATGTAAGTTAAGGGAAATATAATAAATTTAATGATATGATGCGAGTGAAAAGGTCTATAAGATTTTTATGGCGAGACTTGATTCCAAAAGATCACGCTTCTAGTAGTCTCCTCTTTAATCTATTATGTACCCTCCCCACATTTTCTAAACGCCAACTATCATAAAAAAAACGCTAAACACGAATAATAGGAGCAACTTTAATATCACATCTAAAAAAAATTTCTAAATCATTTAAAGCTTAGCATAAAATAACATCAATCGTGTGTAAATATTGCACGTTTAATTTGTAACCCGTTTAACACAAAAGGGGTATGTACATATATTCTATTAGCTTCTGTGCACGTGTCTTTTTCATGTAGCTCTCAATTCGTTAGCCACGAATAATGATGTATTTCTAGCTACTTCATTTGAAATTCCTCATCCCAAACTGCGACTATCATTGAGTGTGTGTTGTTTAGTCTGCTACACCTGCTACCTGGAAGGGAGGAACGTCCTTCTGGCCCGAGTACCTGCAAGGGAGTTCTCTAATACTAGGATTAATTAATTCTTTGGTTGGGTGGTCCATTGCGTGGCGACTGTTTCCATGGACCTACCCCACAATGACGCGACGGCTTCAGGTTGTTTTCTGTCTTCTCCGAATTGGATACACTCGCGGGACGCATCGCCACTTGATTAAGCGCTCGCCTCCGCCTTATTTTGACCACTGCGTTGTCCCTTAGACTGTTCAGCACATTCTCGTTGAATGTCCCAGCCTGGATGATCTTCCCGCACGATACCTGTCCCAGGCCCGGGACGAGCGGGGTCGCTACCGCTTGACCCTTGTACTCGGGATGGATTCGTGCACACTGACTTGTGGACTTTTTTTACTTTTTGGATGAGGCTGACTGTCGCAGAATGCCCCTTTTTTATCACTTCACACTTAACACCACTTTTTGTAGCGGTATTCTTTGTGGTCGTGATATACTTCTTTGATGAAGTAGGCTTTGTTCTAAGAGTGCTAATTTTCTTTTAAAGATGAGCCGCTTCAAACACGTAAGGATATAGAGAAACGCACAGTAATTCCAAAAATAAACTTATAGTTTAAATTTAACAAGTTTACTACACAACAAAACAGACTTCCCCTCACCTCCTTGTCTGGAGGTGCCTCTGGACACCTCCCTCATTCCATCGACAGTCCCCGCCTTACTTTCCAACGGGAATGCCAAGAAAGCCAGTAGGCAGCCCATAGCCGACCGCTCGCCATTGAAGCGGCTCGGTAGGGCAAACCCCCTTAGAATGGAGAGGGAAGCCGGGCCCCTTCATCGCTTCCCTCAAAGGACCAGCTGGATAGAATAATAAAACTAGCGGAAGTCAAGGCCTGTGCCTCCCAAGACGAGACTAATGACACTGCTGCCAATAGGACCTGTGATGTCCAGGGGGAAAGGATGGCCAAATAGAGGCCCCACCCGAGATAGACATGGTCCTTGAGGCAACCCAGCCTCAGACCGTAGGGTCTTCCATGGGAGCGCATCCAGGCCCGGTGCCCAGCACCGAACTCGAGTCCGCTCCTATGCAATGTCCTCATAAAACGGCTAGGGTTTCCAAGGCAGTATAAAGATGGGAGGGATCTCCTCAAACCGGTGCCCCTGCAACTGCCAGGACCTTCTCCATTTCGGAGAAGGACCTTGTGCTGAGGCCGGTTCATCTGGCCTGGGGGCTCCTGCCGGCGGAGGGAAGAAGAGGGTTCATTCTTCAACATCCTCTCCTAAAAATAAAAAAAAAGACTAGAGGTTCCTCTCCATCCGCAGTGGCTGTGGGGACTGATGGATCTGTTGCTATATCGGTAAGCGACCAAGCCAAGATCGGCACATTTCCTCCCCCCCCCCCCCGGGTGCAGAGCCCCTGACTATCACCCAAAAGTGCGCGGAACGGAGCCTCAAAACATCCGAGCCCCTCATTCAATTATTACCCAGCGTTTTTGAGCCCGCTGGCGTCAAACGCTTCCTCATTATTCGCTCCATTGATGGCACCTTGTTGGCCCCGTAAGGGGCGCGGCGATTTGCCATCCTGGCCGCCGTGCTGACGGGATCCAGCGCTCCGTCCGGCCCCAGCTTAGCCTCTCTTCCTTCCTTCAGATAGCCCGATTTCTCCCCTACCTCGTCGCTTTTCATACAACCTCTCCCACAACTTTCTCTGGTCAGCCTCTAATTTCACAGGGTAGAATGCTGACCTTCTTCTCAAGCCAACCACCCCGGATCGGGGCTGAGGGGGGGAGGGGACATTGTTCCCTAACCCCTCAGCTCCGGTTCGGGATGGGGTTTTTTTAACAACCTGCTTCATCCCC
Source organism: Ceratothoa steindachneri (assembly GCA_963969495.1). Classification (NCBI taxonomy): domain Eukaryota; kingdom Metazoa; phylum Arthropoda; class Malacostraca; order Isopoda; family Cymothoidae; genus Ceratothoa; species Ceratothoa steindachneri. The sequence goes on along the minus strand of OZ018323.1, from coordinate 153,542,186 downwards.
ACCCACATCTTCCTCACATCCCTTTTCCTCTCCTCTTCACAACCTATATTTTTTACGCCGTGTCCAAGGTGGAGCCGCCATGCCGAAGGACTGCCAGGCCACCAGGCGGGAGGGGTGGTCCCGAATGGCGGCGCCTGGCTCTGCCGGGCTTGTAAGCACCTCTCGCAGTGCGGGCAACTGCGAGAGGTGATGAGCTATTGCGTCCCGTAATCAAAAGAGGGTCACCATGCCCATGTATGAAAAAAAACAAAAACCCCAACCCCCAACTTCCCCAAAAACATCTACGGAGCCGCCCTCGGGCAGCTCCACCGAGAAAATGGAGGTCCCCCCCCTTGTGCTTGCGCAAGGGACCCTCCATAATTCTTTAACCGGAGAGGAGGCTTACTCCTCTCCTACGCCTACGGGTGTAGGGGACTCCCCCTCACCCCCTTCTCTGGAGGTGCTTTCGGGCACCTCCCTCTCTCCAGCGGCAGTCCCTCCTTTGCTTTCTAAGGGGACTGCCAAGAAAGCCAGCAGGCAGCCCATTGCCGACCGCCCCTCGTGCAAGCGGCTCGGTAGGGCAAACCCCCTTAGGGGGGAGAGGGAAGCCAGGCCCCTTCGGTCGCTTCCCTCAAAAGACCTGCTGGCAAGAATTTTGAACCTTGCTGGGGTCAAGGCCTGTGCCTCCCCACACCACCTGACTAGTGACAATACTGCCAAGGGGACCTGCGATGTCCTGGGAGGGGATGGCCAACTGGAGGCCCCTCCTGTGATAGACATGGTCCTTGAGGAGACCCAGCCCCAGACGGTAGGGCCTTCCATGGGGGGGAATTCGGGCTCGGCGCCAAGCACCGAACCCGAATCCGCCCCTATGCAAGGTCCTCCTCAAATGGCTGAGGGCTCCGAGGCAGTAGAAGGAGGGGAGGGATCTCCTCCGACAGGTGCCCCTACGACAACCAGGACCTTCTCCATTTCGGAGAGGGACCTGGCTGAGGCTGGTCCATCTGGCCTGGGGACTTCTGCCGGCGGAGGTGAAAAGCGGGTTCATTCCCCGCCCTCCTCTCCTAAAAAGAAAAAGACTAAAAAGACTCAAAAGACGAAGAAGACTCGGGGCTCCTCTCCATCCGCGGGGGCTGCGGGGACGGATGGGTCTGCTGCCACTTTGGTAGGCGACCAAGCCAAGATCGGCACATCCGGCCCCTCTACCCCCTCGTGTGCGGAGCCCATGACTACGACTAAGACCAAGAATGCACAGGGCGGAGCCTCGATGACATCGGGGCCCCTGATTCAGAGGTTACCTGGCGTTTTCGAGCCCGCTGGCTTCAAACGCTTCCTCGTTATTCGCTCCACTGATGGCACCATGTTGTCCAAGGGCAACATGATCCATCAGAGGAGAGGATTAGCTAGTGCAATTGGTAGAGAGCCGAAGGTAACCCGTTTCTCGGACGGGAGCCTTCTGGCGAATGCGGCGAATCCCGCCGAGGCGGCCAAGATAAGTGCTCTTCGGACACTTCATGGCACCCCGGTGAGTGTGACGCCGCACTCTACCATGAACTTTGTGAAAGGAGTAGTTTATGCGAGGGAACTCGTTGACTACTCCATTGAGGACATCACCCTAGAGCTGGCCGACCATGGGGCGGTCAAGGTCGAACGTGTGATGAGAAAACAGGGAGGGGCCTCGAGACCCACCCCTACACTCTTCGTCACGTTCGACTGTGACAAGCTCCCTGAGTCGGTGCGTGCCGGTTGGTACCGCTACCGCGTGAAGGCATTCGTGCCACTGCCGCGGCGGTGCTATTACTGCCACCGCTTCGGCCATACGAATCGATCATGTAGACGTGCAAAATCGGGGTCACCCGAAGTCTGTGTAAATTGCTCCAAGGTCGCACACGATAAGTCCAAATCGTGTGTGGCCAAGTGTGTCAATTGCGGAGAGCCGCACCCTGCTTCTTCGAAGCAATGTGGTGCATATCTCCTTGAGAAAGAAATCCTGGCCGTTCAGGCCCAGGATCGACTCTCATTCCGCGAGGCAAAGGACTTGGTCCTGGCGCGCCCGGCTCTGCCTGGGACGTCATATGCCTCAATAGTTAGAAAGGCACCCTCTGCTCCTGGCCCATCCAGGCCAACGAGCACGGTTGTTTCCGCGCCCATTCGGAGCCCTTCTGTGGGCTCTACCCAACCTGGGCGCTCCCCTGGTAAAGCTGGCGGCAAAAAGGGTTCATACCCTGCCCCGGCTAAAACCAGGGCTCCCCCCTCTTCCCCCAGCGTGACCGTTTCGCGTAAAGCGAAACGGCCACGCGCCTCCACCGAGTCGTTAGACTCACAGGAGGCAACACCCCTGAAGATGGTCGCTAGGCCATCTTCCGGGGTTCCTAAAGCTGTTCCCCGAAAGGAGGACAGCAACAAAGGAGCTTCGGCCCCTTTGCTTACGCCCCGAGGTGGAGCGAGTGGCTCGGAGACGGTGGTTCCTCGAAAAGAGGGCCCCCCGCCTCCGAAGCCGCAACGCCCGCCTAAAGTTTCGAGGCGGAGGGAGGAAAAGACTCGCATGGCGAGCCCAACCTCCCCCAATAAGTCCTCGAAGGCGACAGCGCTTACAGCGCTTTGTCCGACCAACAGCGCCCGGGGTTCTGCCCCCGGGAAGCGTACGGCCATTCCCGTGAGGGTCTTCAATTCGAGGAGGGCCCCCGCGTCTCCTCCGAGCTAGGCCTGGAGGGCATATTCCTTCAATGGAATTGCCGTGGACTCCGGGCCAACTGGGAGGAGCTGCGGAGGCTCGCCTCATCCCGTTCCCCGTTAGCTATTTTTTTGCAGGAGACCATGCTAGGCGCGTGCCCCCTGCCTGCCCTCCCGGGGTATAAGGGTCTTGCGACCCAACCACCGCGGGACGGCCGGGCTGGGGGATGCGCGGTTTACACCCGGCATGATGTCTCCGTTCTTCCTTTCTCTTTAGATACCTCCTTTCAGGCAGTGGCTGTGCAGCTGCACCTGGATAGGAGGTATACTATCATTTCTGCGTACATTCCACCGTCAGCTGACTTCGACGCGGGGGACTTTCGCCGCGTCGTGGCACGGTTGCCGAGGCCCAATCTCTTGCTTGGAGATCTGAACGGCAGGCATCCTCTCTGGGGAGATTACACCATAAATCCCAGGGGACAAGTCCTTGCCGATCTGATCGAAGAGCTTGAGATGGGTGTCCTAAACGTGGATGAGTTTACGCATCACTGTCCGAGAACCGCTTCATTTTCTTGCCTTGACCTATCTTTGTGCTCTTCGGATGCACAGCCTGATTTTGATTGGGGGGTGGTCGATGACCTCCATGGTAGTGATCACTTTCCCATTCAAATATCATTTTCAGGGCAACTGCCGCCTGAGAGACCACCTCGGTGGTGCTTGGCGCGGGCGCGGTGGCCTGCATTTCAGGAAATGACTGAATTCTCTATCTCAGTCAAGGAGTTTAGGTCGGTAGATGAGGCCGTCGAGTTCTTCTCCGGCAACCTCATCGCCGTGGGCCTGACTACTATTCCTAGGACGTCTGGCCGTTTTGCACGCCGACCACTCCCATGGTGGTCGGCCGAGTGTGAGACGGCCCTCAAACAGAAGCGTTATGCCTACATGCGCTATAAGCGCCGCCCGAACGATTTCACCGTCGCTGAATTTCGTCGGGCTAGGGCTAGGTTCCGGTATATTTCGAAGCACGCCCGCCGCTCTTCTTGGCGGGCATACGTGTCTTCACTTAACGGGAAGACCCCTTTAGCTGAGGTGTGGAAGCGAGTCAAAAGGATTCGGGGCAAGTTCTCGCAGGACCCCCCTCCCGTTCTCCAGGAGAATGGGACCGCAATCTCGGACCCCGCGTCCGTGGCGGAATCCTTAGCAACCGCTTTTTCCGCATTCTTTAGCCGTGATGCTGCTCCGCCAGCATTCAATGCACGTCGTGATGTCGCGGAAGGCCGCCGGCTGGACTTTACCTCCAGAGGCGGAGAACCCTTCAACGACAAGTTTACTGTGAGTGAGTTGCGTTCCGCTCTCGCTTCGTGCGCGGACACCGCCCATGGTCCGGACGATGTCCCGTACGCCATGCTTCGACACCTGGGTGAGCGAGGCATGGCCTTTCTATTAGATTTGTTCAACAGGATCTGGGTGGAAGGTCTCCTCCCAGACTCCTGGCGAATCGCTACTGTGCTCGCCTTTCGCAAGCCGGGGAGAGATCACTCTACTCCGACCGGTTTCCGCCCAATCTCTCTAACCTCTTGCGTGTGCAAGTTGATGGAGAAATTGGTAAATGTTAGATTAGCCTATTTCCTGGACAGCGGAGGCCATCTGTCTTCTGCACAGTGCGGCTTCCGTAAGTTCCACTCCACGTCGGATGCTCTGCTCCGACTGGAAAATGCCGTCTGCGAGGCTTTCCTTCGTAGACAGCACTACGCCACGGTGTTTTTTGATCTGGAGAAAGCCTATGATACCGCATGGCGATACGGTATCATGGAGACTCTCCACATGATGGGGGCGAGGGGACGCCTCCCAATGTTTATATCTGAATTTTTGCGAGATCGTCGATTCCGCGTACGGGTGGGGGGAGCCCTCTCCGGCCCAAAGGAGCAGGAAGAGGGTGTCCCGCAGGGAAGTGTCCTCAGTGTCACACTCTTTGCCCTGAGCATCAACGGCATCACCTCGGTGCTGCCGGAAGATGTTCTCGCTACGCTCTACGTGGACGACCTTTCGATCTCTTTTGGCGCGGCCCAGATGCCAACTCTGGAGCGCCGACTCCAACAGGCATTGAACCGCGTCTCTCGCTATGCCGAAGCGCACAGGTTTCGGTTTTCTTTGGCCAAGACTAAGGTGGTGCACTTCTGCCGCCATCCACGGCTTCACCCCAACCCAGATTTGTTTCTTAATGGGGTGCGCCTGGATGTGGTTGAGTCGCACCGTTTCCTTGGTCTTGTATTCGACCGACGCCTCACCTGGGAGGCTCACATTCGCAGCCTTAGGGTCTCTTGTACCCGCGCCATGGACATTCTCCGTTCCGTGACGTTCAGCGCTTGGGGCGCTGATAGGGCTACCGCCTTACTTTTTTATCGATCCTTTGTTCGCTCGAAGCTCGACTACGGATGCGAGTTTTATGCATCCGCAGCCGAGCGTTTATTGCGGAAGGTGGATTCGATCCACCACACCGGCCTTCGCCTTGCGACCGGTGCCTTCCGCACTTCCCCCATTGAGAGCCTGTTGGTCGATGCTGGGGAGATGCCACTCGCTCTGCGCCGCGTGCAGTGCATCACTCGCCTGTACGCGCGAGCCCGGCGCCTCCCCCAGTCGCCAACAGCTCTCACTGCATCCGCAGCTGATCTCGATGGTGCCTGTGCCGCCGAGAGACGCCAGTCATACCCTAAGCCCTTTGGGTTTAGGGCCAGGAAACTCCTTCGAGAGGTAGATATAGCTCTCGGGCCGGTGGCGCCCCTGGTTCTGCCCAGGACGCCACCCTGGAGGGTACCACATTTGGCTATTTGTCGCCACGCCTCTGCTCCCAAAGCTTGTACTGCGCCGGGAGTATTGCGTTCGATCTTTTTGGAGCACACATCGTGTCATGCTGGTACCGTGCCAGTGTATACGGATGGCTCCAAGTCCCAAGAGGGGGTCGGCTTCCACGCCGTATCCCCTCTGTTTGAAGTCAGCGGGGCTCTACCAGGCGCTGCATCTGTCTTCACGGCCGAGCTGGTGGCAATACACCACTCTGTACGGGAGATTACGCGACGTGCCCGGTTCGGAGACCGGATTGTGATTTATAGCGACTCACAAAGCGCCCTGAGTGCTCTCGGGGCATTGGAATCTCCGCATCCCCTGGTTCGCGAAATCCGTGACGCCACGGTTTTGGCGAGCCGGGCAGATGTCGAGATTATCTTCTGCTGGGTTCCTGGACATGTAGGAATTGCGGGGAATGAGCGCGCCGATGAGGGCGCCAAAGAGTCCGCGAGGACTCTGCGACCGGACCAGCGTTTCGCTCTTCCTCACACCGACTACATGGCAGGAATACGGGCAGCTCTTCGGACTGCTTGGCAAAGAAGATGGGAGACGGTCGAGGGGAACTTAAAGTTGCGTGCCATTGCGCCGCGACTGTTCCCATGGACCTATCCCCTAATGCCGCGGCGGCTTCAGGTTGCTTTCTGTCGTCTTCGAATCGGACACACTCGTGTGACGCATCGTTACTTGGTGGAGCGCTCGCATGTGCCCTATTGCAACGACTGCGTCGTCCCCCAGACTGTTCGGCATATTCTTGTCGAATGTCCCAGTCTGGGTGATCTTCGCGCACGATACCTGTCTCGGTACCGGGATGGGCGGGGTCGCTACCGCCTGTCCCTTGTACTCGGGACGAGTGCGTGCACCATGACTGGTGGACTTATTGACTTTTTGGGGGAGGCCGGCCTTCTCCCCTTTATTTAAGGTTCCTTTTTTTGTTATTGTTTTGTTTTAGATTGCACTATCCTGCACCGGGGTGAGGGGGACCTCCCCCCGCTGCCGGAGATTGCTTCGATTGTTAAGTTTTTCAAATTTATATTGATTGTTAAGTTTTCATATTTTAACTTTAAAGTAGCCTAATTCTAGGCTGTCGTGTTTTTCGGCGACTTATGCCCAAGTGGGTAGTTGCCAGATGGGCTCTATAAAAAAAAAAAAAAAAAAAATGGCACCTTGTTGGCTAAGGGCAACAGGATCCATCATAGGAGAACTTTAGCTCGTGTGATTGGTAGAGAGCCGAAGGTGACCCGTTTTGCGGACGGGAGCCTTTTGGCAAATGCGTCAAATCCCTCCAAGGCGCCGAGGATTAGTGCCCTTCGGACAAATTATGGCATGCCTTGGAGTGTGACACCGCACTCTACCATGATCTTCGTGAATGGAGTCGTTTATGGAAGGGAACTCATTTACTACTCCATAGATGACATCACCTTAGAGCTGGTCGACGAAGGGGCATTCAAGGTCAAACGTGTGATAAGAAAACAGGGAGGGGGCTCGAGACCCACCCCTACACTCTTCGTCACGTTCGACTGTGACAAGCTCCCTGAGTCGGTGCGTGCGGGTTGGTACCGCTACCGCGTGAAGGCATTCGTGCCACTGTCGCGGCGGCGCTATTACTGTCACCGCTTCGGCCATACGAATCGCTCATGTCGACGTGCACAGTCAGGGTCATCTGAAGTATGTGTAAATTGCTCCAAGGCCGCACACGATAAGTCATAATCGTTTGGGGCCAAGTGTGGTACATATCTCCTTCAGAAAGAAACCCGGGCCGTTCTGGCCTAGGATCAACTCTCATTCCGCGAGGCTAAGGACTTACTCCTGGCGGGCCCGTCTCTGCCTGGGACGTCTTACGCCTCAATGCACGGCTGTTTTCGCGCCTCTCCGGGGTTCTTCTGCGGGTTCGACTCAACGCGGGCGCTTCCCTGATAAAGCTGGCAGCACAAAGGGTTCACACCCAGCCCCGGCTAAAGACAGGGCTCACCTCCAACCACAGCGTAACCGTTTCCCGTAAGGCGAAACGGCCACGTGCGTCCCCTGAGTCGTTAGACTCGCAGGAGGCAAAATACCTGAAGTTGCTCGTCAGGCAATCTTGCGGGGTTCCTAAAGCTGCCCCCTTCCCCGCAAGGAGGACAGCAAGAAAGTTGATTCGGTTCCTTCACCCACGCCAAGAGGTGGGCTGATTGGCTCAGAGACGGTGGATCTTCGAAAAGAGTGCCCCAGACCTCCGAAGCCACAACGCCCACCTAAGGTTTCGAGGCGGGGGAAGAAAAGACTCGCATGGTGTGCCCAACCTCCGCTAATAAGTCATCGAAGGCGACAGCGCCTTCAGCACATTGTCCGACCAACAGCGCCTTCAGCGCATTGTCTTGCCAACAACGCCCGGGGTTCTGCCTTCTGGGAAGCACACAGCAATCCCGTGAGTGTCTTCTGTTTGAAGGGGGCCCTCGTGTCTTACCCAAGATAAGCTTGGAGGGCATATTCCTCCAAAGGAATTGCTGTGGACTCTGGAAAAACTAGGAGAAGCTGCAGAGACTCGTCTTTTCCCGTTCCACGGTAACTGTCTTATGGCAGAGGATCATGCTAGTCGCGTGCCGCCTGCTCGCCCTCACATGGTATAAGGGTTTCGCAAGCCCACCACCACGAGAGGGGGGCCAGGCAGGGGGATGTGTGGTTTACACCCGTCATGAAGTCGAGGTTCTTCTTTTCACTTTAGATACCGCCTTTCACGAAGTGGCTGTGAAGCTTCACCTGCATAGGAGGTATACTGTTATTTCTGCGTACATTCAACCGTCAGCGGACTTCAACGCAAGGGACTTCCGCCGCGTCGCGGCACGGTTGCTGAGGCCCTTTCTCTTGCTTAGAGATCTGAACGGCAGACATCCTCTCTGGGGAGACTACTCAATAAATCCCAGGGGACAAGTCCTTGCCAATCTGATGGAAGAGCTTGAGATAAGTGTCCTAAATGTGGATGAGTTTACTCATTACCGCCCGAGAACCGCTTCATTTATTTGCCTTGATATATCTTTGTGCTCTTCGGATGCATAGCCTGATTTTATTGGAGGGTGGTCAATGACCTACATGGTAGTGATCACTTTATCATTCAAATATCATTTTCAGGGCAGCTGCCGCCTGAAAGCCCACCTCGGTGCTGCTTGGCGCGGGAGCAGTGGCCTGCATTTCAGAAAATGACTGAATTCTCTATCTCAGTCGAGGAATTTATGCCGCGGGCCTTACTACTATTCCCAGAACGTCTGGCCGTTTTGCACGCCGACCACTCCCGTGGTGGTCGGCCGAGTGTGAGATGGCCCTCAAACAGAAGCGTTATGCCTAGATGCGCTATAAGCGCCAACCAAACGATTTCGCTGTCGGTGAATTTTGTCCGGCTTTGTTTATGGATAGCGGAGGCCATCTGTTTTATGCACAGTGCGGCTTCCGCAAGTTCCACTTCACGACGGATGCTCTGCTCCGACTGGAAAATGCCGTCTGCGAGCCCTTCCTTCGTAGACAGCATTACACCACGGTGTTTTTCGATTTGAAGAAGTCCTATGATACCTTATGGCGATACGGTATCATGGAGACACTCTACACGATGGGGGCAAGGGGACTCCTCTTAATCTTTATATCTGAATTTTTGCGAGATCGTCGATTCAAGATACGGGTGGAGGAAGCCCTCTCCGGCTTAATGGAACAGGAAGAGGGTCTCCCGCAGGAAAGTGTCCTCAGTGTCGCAATCTTTGTCCTGAACATTAAGGCCATCACCTCAGTGCTCTTGGAAGATGTTCTCGCTACGTCTACGTGGACGACCTTTCGATCACTTTTGGCGCGTCCCAGATGCTAACTCTGGAGCGTAGACTCCAACTGGCATTGAACCGCGTCTCTCGTTATGCCGAAGCGCACAGGGTTCGGTTCTCCTTGACCATAAATACGGTCGTGCACTTCTGCCGCCATCCACGGCTCGACCCTGACCTAGATTGGTTGCTAAACAAGGTACAACTGGAAGTGGTTGAATCGCACCATTTCCTTGGTCTTGTATTTTACCGACGCATCACCTTGGAGGCTCATATTCGTAGCCTTAGGGTCTCTTGCACCCGCGCCATGGATATTCTCCGTTCCGTGACGTTCAGCGCTTGCGTCGCTGTTAGGGGTACTGCCTTACTTTTTTTATCGATCCTTTGTTCGTTCGAAGCTCTACAACGGATGCATGTTTTGTGAATCCGTATTCAGGCGTGTATTGCGAAAGGTGGACTCGTTTACCACACTGGCCTTCGCCTTGCTACCGATGCCTTCCGCACTTCCCCAATTGAGAGCCTGTTGGTCGATGCTGGGGAGATGCCACTCGTTCTACGCCCCGTACAATTTATCACTCGCTTGTACGCGCGAGCCCAGTGTCTACCTTAGTCGCCAGAGCTCTCACTGCATCCGCAGCTGACCTCGATGGTGCCTGTGCCGCCGAGAAACGCCAGTCATAATTTAAGCCCTTTGGGTTTACGGCTAGGAAACTCCTTCGAGAGCTAGGTATAGCTCTTGGGCCAGTGGCGACCCTGGTTCTGCTAAGGACGCCACACTGGAGGGTACCACATTTAGCTATTTGTCACAAAGCCTCTGCTCCCAAAGCTTGTACAGCACCGGGAGTATTGCGTTAGACCTTTTTTGAGCACACCTCGTGTCATGCTGGAACCGTGCCAGCGTATACAGAAGGCTCCAAGTCTCAAGAGGGATTCGGCTTCCACGCCGTATCCCCTCTGTTTGAAGTCAGCGGGGCTCTGCCAGTCGCTGCGTCTGTATTCAGGGCCAAGCTGGTGGCAATACACCACTCGGTACGGGAGATTACGCGGCGTGCCTGGTTCGGAGACCGGATTGTGATCTATTACGACTCACAAAGTGCTCTGATTGCTCTCGGGGCATTGGAGTCTCCGCATCCCCTGGTTCGCGAAAACCATGAGCCACGGTTTAAGCGAGACAGGCGCATGTCAAGATCATCTTCTGCTGGGTTCCTGGTCATGTAGGAATTGCGGGGATTGAGCGCGCCGATGAGGGCGCCAAAGAGTCCACGAGGACTCTGCGACCAGACCAGCGTTTCGCTCTTCCTCAAACCGACTACATGGCAGAAATACGGGCAGCTCTTCGTACTGATTGGCAAAGAAGATGGAGACGGTCGAAGGGAACTTAAAGTTGCGTGCGATTGGGCCGCGACTGTTCCTTTGGGCCTATTCCCCAATGCCGCAACGGATTTGGTCGCTTTCTGTCGTCTCTGAATTGGACACACTCGTGTGACGCATCGCTATTTTATGGAGCGCTCGCCTGTGCCCTATTGTGACGACTGCGTCGTCATCCAGACTGTTCGGCACATTCTTGTCGAATGTCCCAGTCTGGGTGATCTTCACGCACGTTACCTATCTCGCTACCGGGATGGGCAGGGTCACTACTGCCTTTCTCTTGTACTCGGCACGGGATGGTGCACACCGACTTGTGGACTTTCAGACTTTTTGGACGACGCCGGCCTTCTCCCCTTTATTCAAATAGTTTGGGGTTTTTGTTGTTGTTTTTTCTTACTTTGCTAGGTCGCATCTTCCTGCGCCGGAGGAAGGTTTATTTATTTGTTTTTTTAGCATCCTCTTTTAAAGATGCCTATTTCTAGGCAATGTTGAATACGGCGACTAATGCCCACGTAGGCAGTCGCAAGATGAGTTTTAAAAAAAATTAAAATAAGGCGCTTCATGCCTGTAACCTGTCCCGGTACTGGGACGAGCTGAGTTGCGACCAATTGTCCCTTGTACTCTTGACGAGTTCATACACTCTAGATTGTTGGTTGACGATGCAGGCCTCCCACTTAATATTTAGCTTTTTAAAGTGTTGGTTATGCGCTTCCTCACACCGATTACATGGCAGGAATCAGGCTAACCCTCCAGTCTACCTTGCAATGAAGATAGAAGAGGGCCGAGGAGAACATAAAGTTTCGTCCCATTGTGCCTGAATGATCCCATGGACTTACTCCCCAATGCCACAGCGGCTTCAGGTCGCTTAATGTCGTCTTTGAATTGGACACACTCATAAGATCCACCGCCATTTGATGGAGCGCTTGCCTGCACCTTACTGCCACGACTCCGTTGTCCCCCAGACTGTTCGGCACATTCTTGGTGAGTGTCCCGGTTTGGGTGATCTTCGCTCACGTTACCCGTCTCGGTACCGGGACGAGAGGAGTCGCTGCTGCTTGTCCCTCTTTCTGGCGACAGCTTCGTGCATACACAGTTGTGGGCTAGCCTCCTCCATTTTATTTGACTCGGGTGTTGGTCGCATGATCTTGCGCCAGAGGAAGGCGGCCCCTTCCCCCCCATACCGGAAGGTGCTTCTTTCTTTTTGCGTTTGCTTTGTTTCTTGCGGGTTGGGGAAGCTTTCTGTTTTTACTTATTTGTTATTTGAATGTAGCCTAATATTAGGCTTGAAATTAAGTACGGGGACTTATGCCCTTGTAAGAAGTCGCCAGATGTGTTTCATAGAAACAATAATTGCCTCTATCCTTTGACCAAAATTGGAGCAGAAATTCTAAAAAACACCTATTTCTTCAGACTATGGGAAATGCGGTGGTAAATTTGTAATAACCCTTCGTTTTGATAAGTGGGGGTCGTTTTCTTCCTGCCTCAGAGATATTTTTGAAATTTCAAGATCAAATCTACGCCTTCTAACGACGTTGACAAAAAATATATATATATTTCCTCACGTATCTTTTCTTCATCTTTTTTTTGTTTCCTGCAAATCATTTCGCCTTTTCCGTCCAAATTGGTCTTGAACGGACATTTTGTCTAATCTTGGAATCGAGATCATTTCAAATGAAGCGGCCCCTCTCAATCGGACCGGATCGCCATAAAAGCTTAGAATGCGGATATGAATTTTTGGGATTGCGTGACATCCTCCTGCACAAAGGCGTGCTTTCCTACCAGGTTAAGAGGCATTTCCAAAGAGTTGCTCCTCCTCAGCAATAATACATCAAATAGTCTCTATTTTGCCTATTATGCACCTGCCATTAATTTACCAGTTCCTCTCGCCTTGCCACTTCAAGAACCTTTTTAAATCTTTCTGGCGGAGATCTCCCCGATTTTTTTTCAATAGTGCTCTTCCGTTGAATAAAATGCAAGCCGGTTTCAAGCGTACATGGGATAGCAAAGGGCTTCTCAACCATTTTGTGCGTAATCACCAACTCCAACGAGCCACGTGAATTAGAAAAAATACTGAGGTTTTTCACCTATAAATGAATTTATATATTTTTAATCCAATTTAAAATCGAATGTATAATTTTTATTCGCGTGTGAGACTAGTCGCGAGCGACGGTCGGTCGGGCCCTGTTTTTGCTTTTGTTTTTTTAATACCATCATAACTATCTGGCAGATTCTAACCAAATTTGAAAACCTTATGTTTGTTTTACATTTTCTTTCGAATGCTATAATTGCCAAGGTCCTCCCAAGGTTAGGCCTGGAATTCTTTTTTTTTGCAATAGCAATAACTATTCGGTCCATTCTAACGAAATTTTAAACGCTTAGGTTGTTTTACATTCTCTTTCGAATAATATAATTGCCAAAGTCCCCTCAAGGTTAGCTGAGAAGTATTTTGTTTTGCCAATAACATCATAACTATTCGGCCGATACTCTGCTAGACTAGGCTATAATATTCTATACTCTCCTAGTCAAGCCTAGAATAGGCTATACTATGCTAGGCAAGCCTAGAATAGGCTATATTATGCTAGGCAAACCTAGAATAAGCTATACTATGCTAAGCTATACCAAGCTTAGGCTATACCAAGCTAGCCTATAGTATGTTAGGCTAGGCTAAGCTATGCTAAGATATAATGTACAAGGGTAAGATATACTATGCTAATTTAGGCTATAAAATGCTATGCTAGGATAGCGAATAGTATGTTAGGCTAGACAATACCAAGCTATGCTTGACTAGGGTATAATAAGATAGTATAGGCTATACTTGTCTAGGATAGTTAATCCTAGGCTAATTTATACTATGCTAGGTTAGGGAGGGGCTAAGCTATACTAGACTAGACAGGTCTATACTATGCTAGAGTAGGTTAAAGTATAATAGGCTAGGGAAAGCTATGCTCTGCTATGCTAGGGTATGTTAGGCTATGCTATGCTAGGGTATGTTAGGCTATGCTAGGTAATACTATGTTAGGCTACGATAGGCTAGCTAACTAAGGCTTTAATAGGTTAAGCTATGCAAAGTTATTGTAATCTAAGGTTTGGTGTGGTATGCTATACTAGTCTATGATATACTAGGCTAGGCTATAATATGATACGCTTGGCTATATTGTTAGGTGTGGTTAAGCTAACCTATAGTATGTTAGGCTAGGCTATCGTATGCACAATATATTGCTTAGGCTATAGTAGCCTATTCTAGCTTGGCTATACCAGGCTACGCTACTCTAGGCGACGCTAGGCTAGGCTATTATGGCATGCAATGCTAAGTCATACTCGGTTAGGTTTGGCAATAATAAGCTAGGGTACACTAAGCAATGCTACGCTAGGCAAGGCTATACTAGGCTAGACTAACCTAGACTATACCTTTAATATACTAGCTTAGACTAGGGTTTACTAAGCTAGGCCAGGCTATAGTAGGATACAATAGGCTAGGCTATACTAAGCTAGCGTACGATAAAGTAGGCTATACTATGTTGGTTATACCTGGCTAGCAAGATTATACTAAGCTAGGCTATTCTGTTAGGCTAGGCTATCCTATGTTTGGCTATGCTTGTCTAGACTAGGCTAAAACAGGGTAGGTTATACTATGCTTGGCTATTACATGCTATACTAGGCAAGTTTAGGCTAGGCTATATTAGGCTATGCTAGACAATATTGTTAACCCAAACAATTACAAATGGTGAAGTTCAGGCCTAAGATACTTTATTACGAAACTAGACAACCTGTTGATATCATCAGATGCAAGTGTAAAATTGTTTTTACCTCTGAATTTGGCTGCCCTAGTTGCAAAAACGAAACTCAAATTAATTTAAATCCCCTATGGAGATGTAGATCTCTGTGAAAGAATTTGCTTTCATTAAAGGTCAGAAAGAAATGATTACTTCGTTTGGACCACATCAAGTTTTCTTTCGAAATTAACTTGAGTAAAATAGATAAGTCACTAAATAAAAGCACACGAAGGTGAAGGGGAGGAAGAAGAGTTGTTATTATAGATAGGCCAATGTTTCAATGCTATCGAGTGAAATAATTTTCTCCTCGAGAAAATGAAGAACAAATAGTTAATGGTCAAGATGGAAAGGATTGAATTTATGAAGTGACATTAAAGATACCAACCACATAACATCATAACTATTCGGCTGATTCTAACGAAATTTGAAAATCTTATATTGTTATACATTCTCTTTCAAATAATATAATTGCCAAAGTCCTCTCAAGGTTAGCCCGGGAATTATTTTGTTTTGGAATAACATCATAACTATTCGGCCGATTCTAACGAAATTTGAAACCCTTAAGTTGTTTACATTCTCTTTGGAATGATAGAATTGCCAAGGTCTTCCCAAGGTTACTCCGGAAATTATTGAAAGTTTTGAAGGTCGTAAGGTCATAAATCAGAATAAGTCAGGGCACGCGACCTTTTGGTCAGCAGACTGTTTAACATCGTACTCCTCTAATACGCCACACTACCGAACATGGTGTACCCTGCAGTATAATCTTTACACTTCCTATGCACTTGTTTCTCCTAAAAAGTTCCAGATCCTCTTCCATCTCTTTAGTGGTTTGTTCCATCCCAACATCTAACCATGATTGGATTCCTTGGGCAAGTTCCTATCCGGTTCCTTTTGTCTTTTTTATCAATTTTGTTTTTCCTTCATTGTGCTTTTCTTCTTTTCATATATCCAAATTAAATCATGTTCTACAAATTTATTTCATATCACTATAGTTATTTATTGTGCCCTCTGTACATATTTGTTCCTAGCAGGTTGTTCATGTATACAATTCGTTCCTGTTTACTCCAACCTCTTTATTCAGCATTTAAAATTATTAGGTTTACAAACGCAGTTCTTAAGAGTCTATTTGCTTTTTCTCGTTCCATCATACCTTTAATATTTGCGAAATAATATTTCGCCCGTTGGATTACACAGATTTTCTTCCCGCACCTAGGTCCAAAGGCACTAGTTTTTTTTCTCTTAATTTGAATATTCAACTACTCTTACCCAAAAGCCCCATCCACCAACTCTTTACATTTGCATTCCTCTAACATGAGGCCATTTTTAAATTCACCTCCCATGAAAATCATAAGGTTAGGTTTTGACCTCTATTACGTCCAAAACCCCTCGTTGAGTAAGTTGCGTTATTCTTCACGGTCACACTGACCTCGCAACTTTTCCGTTCACTGTTCTAAGGCATGTGTGTATACGAGTCTTCTACCACGCACAGTTCTTTTCGAGTTTAAATGTATAATTTAAAGTTGCTCGAATTTTGTGCCTTTTCGTAGTTCTTTGAGTCTAGTTAATTTTAGTGCAATGACCTATCCATTAGAGGCAGTGCGGAAGTCCTTATTAATTGTATGTAATTTCATTCCCCCTCCTTCGTTGTTGCCTGTGTTTATTTTCACGAGGAAACTATTTCCTATGTTTTTTTTTTCTTCCTCTCAATTGTCTCTTTGTTTATCCGTTTTTGCCTCTTAATTTTTCCTTCAGCTCATCTGTTGTCAAGATTATATTGTACGTTATACTCAGTTATTCGCATACTCTCTTAGTAACCTTGCCATTAAAGTACATATAATAATCAAATCAGATTTATTTTTGATTTCGTGTTAGGAAGCCATGCCTCCTTCTCCGTCGTCATAATAATCCATTACCATTTTGGTTTACGTAATATCTTGTGGGCAGCTCGAAGACTCGTCCCTAGTATGTAATCCAAGTGTACACAAGGTCATTGTTTTACACACAGACTACTTCCGGGATTCGGGTATTATAAACACGCTCTTCGCCTATTTGAAAGAGTCTTAAAATCGCTTGAAACAAAGTAGCTAAACGAGTCGACTAAAACATTTGGATTTTGGTAGATTAGAAATAGAACTATATAATTAACTGATTTGAAATGTCAATTTTAAACTGTATTTCTCTTCTAAAGAGTGGGAAAGTTGTAATTTCTGTAGTGTATTATAAACACTGTAATTTAGTTAGAAGAATTAATATAAAATCGATATAACATTTTTTTCGCAACACGAATTAGACCAAGTTAAGTTTTAAGCTATGATATAACTATAATTATATAATGGAACAATCGCGGAAACTAGCCGTTTAGTCACTATCAGCCTTGAGCAATTCTTTGGAGCCATGATAAACTTTGAAAATATTAAATCCCTCTCATACCCAGAAGTAGTGACCTATTGCAATGACCTTTTAAACTATTTTCGGATCTTTTGATGAAAAGCAGTCCCAAGTAACCGAGTTGATGAATAGGGGCTCAGTTTCGCCTGTTCTAAGAATACGACTCTAAGGCTATTTATATTTGAAGAATAGAGGTCCCAGAATAGAAAACATGAAAGTAAAAATAGAAAAAGTAAAAGAATTTTTAAGTTTGATGACCGACCGTAGCGAGCACAAATCTGTTCTATACAATGTCATAGATATAAAGACCTAAATTAAACAAGGGAAATTTCAACCGAATGCGCTAATACTGAAATTACCGTATAATTTATAGACTGGGTACGTGACACCAAGCCTACCCATATTGATCGGGATATTTTCAAATTGACCCCTTTGGAAAAATAGGGAGCCCAGTAATGCCCATTCGAAAAATTGTGTTCTTTGTCTCATTTGGGATCGTTATTCTTTGAAAGCTTCTAAGTTTGCTGTGAACTCAACGGAATCACTTAAGAGCTTCTGAATTTTTTGGAATAACTGTTAATGAGGTGTTTTTGCTTTCCATCAAAGGACGTAATGACGAATGAAACTTTGGAATTCTTTCTACGTGGAATGGCGTCGCAGATTTCCGAGAAAGAAGATCACATCCTATGTTCAGACGTCCGGAACAAGCTTTTTGGACCTCTAGAATTTTCTAGGAGGGATTTAGGTAAGCCCTGCCTATTTTTAAATGATGGTATGGAACGGTGAGTCGTATGTATAAATATTTTAAATTCATTCAAATATAAATATTCTGAACTTTTTATTCACAGCTGCAATTAACATTATGAGAGGAAGAGACAATGGATTACCCGACTACAACACTGTGCGAAAATGCTTCCATTTAGCGCCGGTTGAAGATGACTGGACAATCATAAATCCTGAGCTAGCGAAAACAAATCCAGGATTATTTGGGAAACTCCGAGAATCGTATAGCAATGACTCCAGCAACATCGATTTGTAAGTACTTGACCCAATAAAATGTGGTATCCAAAAAGATATCGCAATGGAAGAGCGATAGGCTTGTAATATCATGTAATCTTTATGAAATTAGATATTTATTAGAAAAAGTTAAAAAAAAGTATAGTTGAAATTGAAAAGAGCAGAGGCAATTGAAATAAACCTTTTGCCCGAGAATTATGTCATAATACAGATAATTTCAAATATTTAGGTTGTATTGGGGGACGCTCTGCCGACCAAGTGACTATCCAATAGACCAATCTAACAGCACTAAAAAGAACTGTATCAATTGGGTATTTTAATCTTCACATTTGCCGTCGTCGCTGTACAGGTGTCCCGTGGGGAAATATGATCCTTTTCACCCACCCGTGGGGACACGGGATCCTTTTCACCCAACCGTGGGGACACGCTGTTAGATGGGTCAATTGGATGCAAGCATTTGCTTGGCGTGGATGTAGAGCGTCCCCCAGGCGTGCCCAAAGGTGGTCAAGGTGGTACTCATTGCTATACTTACTACATACCATCACTGCGTTACAGTGTAGTTTACATTACCATTTTTGTGGTGTTTAATCATTAAGGGTAACGTTTCAGCATTTAAAACATGATTAATTTACTCCTGCTCTTATGACATCCATCTGGGTTAAGGTCTTAAGAAGATGCTTGCCGCGAAGAGTTAGAGAATACCAGATTGATGTCAATTCAATGGGAGATATCTGGTACTTAAGGTTGGCCTAAAGTATCGTGGTTGAATTCTAGATCTCCAATGCTATTGATTTATCCCACCATATTAATTCTTACACTGCTTTATTATTTATGGGCTTAAAAAATATGAATGATTGGAGCATGTCCTGATTGATATAATCGAGGTCATTAAAATATCAACAAACAGGAAGCCTAATACACCCTTGGCTAAAAGTATAAAGCCCCCTATGGAATAATTCTTACGTAATTAGACACGTGTAGTAAATGAATTCAGTATATATTTATTTTTAATTATTTTATTACTTAGTTAGACTCTCCCTTTGTTTTAATTATAGCCATTATTCTTCGTGGACTGGATTTCGATGAATTTTGAAAAATTTCTGACGCTTTCTCCACTCGGCTTGTAATTTTTTCCACACAGTTTTATTAGTACTTGTTGTACTTCTTATTGCTTTTCCATCTAACTCTCCAAAAGTGTTCGATTGGATTTAAGGCTGGGTTCTGTGGTGGCCACTCCATAGGGGTGATCCCCATTTCGCCAAACTAATTCTTAGTGTGGTTGGTTGGAAGTATGGCATGGAGCATTGTGCTGCTGAAATATAACTTCATTTCCTGGTGTTGGAAGACGCAATTTCTGGATAGATGGCTCTAAAAACTTGAGAATATGATTTATAAGTTGTGGAGTTCAGTTTTCATTGGCATAAAAAAACATCCCCTGGCCCAGATGAAGATATGCAACCCCATACCAAGATTGAACCACTTCCATGCTTCACAGTTGGTACCATACTAGTAAGATAAAATGCTTCTCCAACTCTTCGTCTCACAGAAGTAGATCCAGAACTGCTTAAAATGCGGAAAAGTTTTAAAAGTTAATTTTTTAAATAATTTTCTTCCAAAATATATTTAAATCAAATTACATAAATTACATGTAAACCAACGATACACTAATCTTTCTTACATACATGGTGATTAATTACTTACATCTGACCAAATAACCTTACACCATTGTTCATGTGCCCAATTTTTGTGATCTTTGGCCCATTGACGGAGTTTTTTCTCGCCCTGTATCCTTTGAGGTCTTAATTTTTTAGAATTTTTAATTGTTCGGAGTAATATTTTTGAACTGGAAGCTTCATTCATCTACCCAGCAAGTTCAGAGGATGTTGTTTCTGCAATTCTGTAGTAAATAGCGAATGATAGATGACTTCTCTGGGTGTTGTAAGGCATCATATGATTTTTTTTTTTTTAGATAAGTAAGTTGTTGTAATCTCTTTAGTTTTAGTCATATTACTTATTTACAACAATATTGAATACACAATGCTTATAAATTTAAGTTGAAACAAGAAATATTGGTTAAATTCTGAATTTAGAAAACTCCTTTTTATTAATTATACAATACAGCATTTAGTAAAATGCTAAGTAATTTAAACATTAACTAAATATTAAAGCATTCAAAAAATATACAAACATATTAGCAAAATACACATGATTATCATACATATTTATGAATAACGCGATATATTCTATGTTTAATTAATATGATATCAAATAGTGAATTAAAATGTTTCGTATGAACGTTCGATGATGAATGAAATTTTCACCCGATACACTTCTTATTTTCAACACAAAAATGAGTCGAGAACTGGCTAGAAATAAGAACCTAATTCTCTAAATCTCTCGGCCTCGCGCATTAGCAACCTTGGTTTAGTCCTGGCATTCATGGTTATCCCCCCGTAACGGGGGAAGAAAGTATTATTCTTCAGGCGTTCTAAAACCAATGTAATCATTATTTTTACCTCATTTCCGGTGGGGGGGGGGGTGCCTGTGTGCTTTCGCTTGACCTCGGAGGTAAGAAATTAGAGTTTAGTTCTTATGCTAGACCTTACTCTTCCTGACCTTTAATTTTGTTCTTATTGTCCCCTTTGTCGAAATGGCTTTGCCTTTTTAGAGACACCTTCAATGCCAAATACTTTTTGTATGCGACAAAGTGAGGGTGGTCACCTCTTAGGTTCATTTTCACTTTCTTCGAAACGCGTGTTCTGGAAACTGATTTTCCCTCTTGTATCACCATTACCATTGTTATCCTTTGTTTTGATTTTCCTCCCCATCAAAGCCTAAGGTTAGTACAAGGATTAATTTTTATATAGATGGCTTTTATTTACTTTAGCCCCTCCCAATTTATCTCTGTCCTAGGATAGTTGCTTCCGTAAAAAGATTTCTCCTTCGCAATTTTATTTTATAGAAACAAGCGAAAATGATCAAGGTCATCTCTGCCATAAATCCATTATTGACCGTTTTTGTTTTTAAAGTAGAGTAACCCAAAGGCCGAGATGAGGAGAGTTCGTAACTCTCCTTATCTTGGCCTTTTTCGTTACGAAAATGTATTCCTTTACGAGACCTAAGAAATTTAAGGCAGAGGTTGTTGTTTTAGAAGTTTTTGACACTACTTGACCCTCTTTTTACTGAGTCTAGTAATAGCTTTTCTCGCAATTAAGAATCGTTTCTCTATAAACCAATGGATTTCCAACCCTGTTTCTCTAATCCTGTTTATCAAAATATCTTTTCCAACCCTGATTCGGGAAACTCGCGTCTTCAACCCTGTCCGGGAAACCTATGCCTACAACCCTGTTCGGGAAACCTATGCCTACAACCCTGTTCGGGAAACCTATGCCTACAACCCTGTTCGGAAAACCTATGCCTACAAATCTGTTCGCGAAACCTACGTCTCCTACTCTCTCTGGGAAATCCCATGTCTCCTACCCTCTCTGGGAAATCCCATGTCTCTAACCCTCTTTCGGAAAACCTATGTATCCAGCTTTGTCTCAGAAAACCTAGAAAACCTAGAAAACCTATGTATCCAAATTTATCTCGGAAAATCTATGTATCCAACTTCGTCTCGGAAAAGTTATGTATCCTACTTTGTCTCAGAAAAGGTATGTATTCAACCTTGCCTCTGAAAACCTAGGCATCCAACCCTGTCTCTGGAAAACCTATGCATCCAACCCTGTCTCTGGAAAACCTATGCATCCAACCCTGTCTCTGAAAACCTATGCATCTAACCCTGTCTCTGGAAAACCTATGTATCTAACCCTGCCTCAGGAAACTTATGCATGCAACCCTGTCTCGGGGTGGCCATATGGAGTCTGCCTTGAGCTGAAGATGGTCCCGGGGGTGACTAAGCTCTGGATAACAGGATATTCCACGGGGGTGAACCCGGGCTTAGTCCCCAAAACTGAGCTTGAGTCATTTCCTGTGAAAGCTACTCCTCCTTCGGCTCTGACTCGAAAGAACCCACAAAGAGAGTGGGAAACTCATTTCCTGACAGGTACCGCTTTCACAGTCAAGCCCTTCTGCTCCTCTAAGAAGCATCTTGCTGATCGGTCCATCCGAAAGGGAGGTTCCTTCCGGTGGTTTCCTGGAAGGACAGGTCCGCTGCAGCTTCAGCAGGTGACCACGCTATGATCGTCACCTCTGGCCATGAGGCTCCTTCGGAATGGAAGGCCCAGACAAATACCAAAGTCCTAAGTGTGTGGAGCGAAGCCTCGATTAGTTTGGGGTCTCTAATTCAGAGACTACCGTGCATTTTTTAACCCACTGGTTTCAAACGCTTCTGGTTATTTGTTCAACAGATGTTAGCATGTTGGCCAATGGCAACATGATCCATCAGAAGAGAGCAATAGCTAGTTTGACTGGTAGAGAGCCGAAAGTGATCCGTTTCTCGGATGGGAGCCTACTAGCGAAGTCGTCGGACCCCTCCGTGAACGTCGTGAAATGAGTCGTTTATGCGAGGGAACTCGTGGATTACTCCTTAGAAAACCTCGCTTTAGAGATGACCGACCACGCGGCACTAAGATCGAAATTCTGATGACAAAGCAGGGAGGGCCTCGAGACTCATCCCTACACTCGTCACGTTCGATCATGACAGGCTCCCTGAGTCGGTGCGTGCTGGATGGTATCAATACCGTGTGAAGGAACTCGTGTCACTGCCGCAAAATTGCTAATGCTGCTACCGCTTTGGTCATACGAATCGCTAAGGTAGATGTGCAAGGTCCGGTTTACCAGAAGTCTATGAGGGTTGTTCCTAGGCTTTAAATCATAAGTCTATCGTGTATGAGCAAGTGTGTCAATTGCCAAAGGCCGCAGCCTGCTTTTTCAAAGCAATGTGCGGCATATCTCTTGCAAAAGGAAATTCTGTCCGTTTATCCTGCGGATACTCTCATTTCTCGAGGCTAAGGACTTGGACATAGTGCTGGGACGTCTTATGCCTCAGGGCTAAGACCACGGTTGGTTCTGCGCTCATTCAGAACCTTCTGCGGAACCTACCCCACCCCCCGCCATCTCATTGTATAGCTGGCAGCACTGTGTTTACCATCAGCCTCGGCTAAAACTAGGGCCCCACCGTGACCCCTTCCCACGGTCGTCTGCCGAGTAGCTAGACTCGCATCCAAGACCAGTTCCCTTTCAGAGGAGAATCTTGCCGAAGCCGGTCCATCTGGCCTAGGGGTTCCTACTGGCGGAGAAAAGAAGCGGGTTCATTCCCTGCCCTCCCTTCCTAAGAAGAAAAAACCCGAATAAAGACGAAGTACACTCTGCGCTCCTCTCCCTCCACGGAAGCTACGGGGACGGAGGGGCCGCTGCCGTTTCGGTAAAAGACCAAGCCAACATTGGCTAATTCGGCCCGGTGCTCCCCTGGGTGGAAATTCATAGACTAAGACCAAATTTGCGCACAGCCGAGGTTCGATTACGTCAGGAACTCTCATTCAGAGGTTACCTGCCATTTTGGAACCCGCTGGTTTCAAACGCTTCCTCGCTATTCGCTCCACTGATGGCAGCATGTTGGATAATGGCAACATGAGCCATCAGAGGAGAGCTTTAGTTGATCGCCGACTGGACTTTACCTGCAGAGGAGGAGAACCCTTCAACGACAGGTTTACTGTGAGTTAGTTGCGTTCTGCTCTCGCTTGGTGCGCGGAAATCGCCCCTGGCCCGGACTATGTCCTGTACACCATGTTTGGACACGTGAGTGAGCGAAGCATGGCATTTCTGTTAGATTTGTTTAACATGATCTGTGTAGAGAGTATCCTCCAAGACTTCTGGGGAATTGTTACTGTGCTCCCTTTTTGCAAACCGGGGAGAGATCACTGCCCCGACCGTTTTCTGCCCAATCTCTCTAACCTCCTGCGTATGCAAGTCGATGAAGAAATTTGTAAATGTTAGATTAGCCTTTTTTTCTAGACAACAGAGGCCATCTGTCTTGGCTATCGGTTTATGAAAGTTCCACTCCACGTCGGATGCCTTACTCGTAGTGGAAAATGACGTCTGTGAGGTTTTCCTTCGTAGACAACACTAAATCATGGTCTTTTTCAATCTGGAGAAGGTCTATTTATTATAGCTCTTTCTTATTTATCCTTATCCATCTTGAGATTTCTATATTCGAATCTATTTATATCTTCTTTGACTGAAGTTGCCCTTTGAAACATTGTCTTCCATTTATTTGACTCTTGGTATTCTTGTTGACGGAGATTCCTTCTTCCTTAATTTGGGTCGGTTAGTTCTTGATCTTCGTAATTCTTTCTTGATGTATCTTCATATTAACTTGCATTTATCTTGATAAGATGATTCCTTTTTAATTCTTGATTACGTATTGATTTCTTCTTAATTCTTGATGATGTGATGATTTCTTCTTAATTCTTGATGAGTTTGAGATGAGTTTGCCTTTGAAATCGTTTTCCTGGTGAATTTTCTTCGTAAAAATTGCGGACTGAGTAGTTTCGATCGCGGGTCTTTGAATCCAAATGCCAGCACTCTAGCCACCACGCTACGGCGAGTCCGTTTTGAGTTGGTAATTTAATGGGCTATTTATATTCTCACTTTGGAAGGAATTTTTCTCTGATACATCTTCGCACCCCTACATATTATACCGCATGGCAATACGGTATCACGGAGACTCTACACACGATTGGGAAGAGGGGACGCCTCCCAATCTTTATATCTGAATTTTTGCGAGATCGTGAATTCCGGGTACGGGTGGCCAAATGGTTCAGGAAGATGCTGTCTCAAAGGAAAGTGTCCTCAGTCAATCGCTAACAGCTCTCACTGCATTCGCAACTGATCTCAACGGTTCCTATGCAGCCGAGAGACGCCATATCCTAAGCCCTTTGGGTTTAGTGATAGGAAACTCCTTCGACTTAGCTCTCGGGCCGGTGGCTTCCCTGGTTCTGCCCAGGATACCACCTTGGAGGTTAATACCTTTGACTATTTGTTGCCACGCCTCTGCTCCCAAAGCTTCTATAGCACAGGGAGTATTGCCTTTTTGGAGCACACTTCATGTCACGCTGGAACCGTGGCAATGTATAAGGATGGTTCACAGTCCCAATAGGGGATCGGTTTTCACGCTGTATACCCTCTGTTTGAAGTAAGCGAGGATCTGCCAGGCACTGCGTCTGTCTTCACGGCCGAGCTGGTTGCAAACACCGCTCTGTACGGGAGATAACGCGACGTACCCAGTTCGGAGACAGGATTGTGATTTATAGCAACTCACAAAGCGCCCTGAGGGCTCTCGTGGCATTGGAATCTCTGCATCCTCTGGTTTGTGATATCCTTGACTCCACGGTTTTTGCGAGCCGGGCGGATGTCGAGATTATCTTCTGCTGGGTTCCTGGACATATAGGAATTTCTGGTAATGAGCGCGACGATAAGACCGCCAAAGAGTCCGCGACAACTGGGCGACCAGACCAGCGTTGTGTCGCCCTTCCTCACAACGACTACATGGCAGGAATACGGGCAGCTTGGCAAAGAAGATGGTAGAGGGTCGAGGGGAATTTAAAGTTGTGTGCTAGAGCGCTGAGACTGTTCCTAGGAACCTACACCCCAATGCCGCAAAGCTTCAGGTTGCTTTTTGTTGTCTCCGAATTGAGCACACTTTGATGGAGCGCTCGCCTGCGCGATACTGTGAAAACTGCGTTGTTCCCCAGACTGTTCGGCACATTCTTGTTGAATGTTCCAGTTTGGGTGATTCTCTCGCATGCTACCTGTCCAAGTACGGGGACGAGCGGGGTCGCTACCTCTTGTCTCTCGTATTCGGGACGGGTTCATTTACATAGATTAGCGGACTATCTAACTTTTTGGAGGAGGCTGGCCTCCTACATTTTAATTGAATCTGTTGCTCGTTGTATTTTTTAGTATCGGAGGGAAGTGGGCCTCCTCCTGACGTCTGAGCATCATCCCTTCTTTCTTTAATGCTTGTTGTGTTTTTGTTTTTCGTCTTTTCTTTTTGTCATTGTTTTCTTCTTGATTGTTTTTTTTGTTTTGTATTGTTTGTTTGGTCTAGGAAATTATAAAGTAGCCTATCACTAGGCGGAAATTTTAATTATGGCCCCTTATGCCCTTAAAGGCATTCGTTAGATAGCAGTGTTTGTCGGAACAGTAGAGGGCCTGCCATTACCCAAGCAGACGGAGTAAAAAAAAATTATTCCTGACTTTTATAGACTTCAAAAATTTCCTCCTTTTTTCAATCAATTGAATGTTACCCAGGTGATTGCGAGATATTTTATCCAATTTTATAAAATTCTTATTTCTATTTCTTCATAGTTTTCGCATTTTGTCACATATGGTTCATTTCCTGGCTAGTGGAAATTATATTTCAATAATGACAAAAAGTTGTCTGCTTCAGTAACGATGTGATATCATGCTTGAAAGAGTCCATTCGCAGTCACGTGTACACCAAGCTTAGAAACCTTCCTGTGGGAACTTTTTTAAAATTTATAAATCGTGTCCATTTTTTCATACCAATTTGCTTATGGTAGCTGCCTAGCAACGTATTTTACAGCGCCTGAAGCGTGATCAACGGATTAGGAAGATTTGTGGCGGTGAATTTTCAAATATTGATTTCGTAATTTTGAACTTTGATATTTTTTTTAGCATTTCACTAATCAAAAATAAACTACAAAACTAAACATGCACAAATATTTTTTGCCCAAACAACCGCTTTTGTATTGAGACTAGTCCTAGTTCCAAAACACCAAATACAGCAGACTTTTAATAACACACTTTAAAACGCTATGAACATATACAAAGCCTTTGGTTGCGCGTGGGTAGACTCGTACACACTTTGGGCTTGCACACCCAAGGGTATCTGCCTTCATTATGGAACTTGGGCTTAGAAGAGTTTACTGACTCCTTACGAACGGTGCTGTATTAACCCATGACAAGGCCCCTAGGCTTTCAGCTTCTTTGGGCCCCTCACCCTCCCGCGAATG
The DNA here is from genome assembly GCA_963969495.1 of Ceratothoa steindachneri. NCBI lineage: Eukaryota > Metazoa > Arthropoda > Malacostraca > Isopoda > Cymothoidae > Ceratothoa > Ceratothoa steindachneri. The sequence goes on along the minus strand of OZ018323.1, from coordinate 153,515,393 downwards.
TGACGCTTTCTTTCATACATTTTTTTTTAAATAGTATTATAAATTAAATAATTAATGGATAATAATAATGTTTATATATATATATATATATATATATATATATATATATATATATATATATATATATATATATATATATATATATATATAAAGCTTTTATGGTTACATATTTTTTAACCAACTGAAAAAAGGTCGAATGAACATTGTGCTTTTGACGGGCCCCTTGATTTCAGCCATGTCAACCTGGTGGATAATACGGCTATGCTCATGACCATAAACCTCAATCAATCTCAAATTGAACACGCACTATCACACTTCAAACTTACACACAAATTGCACACTGAGCGTATGTATAGCCCCAGACACACTTTAAAACCCAACACATTATGAAATCAACAAATGCATATTGAAGACGCAAACGTTCTTTAAAGAGGTGCAAACAAGAGTAGGAAAGCCTTTTTAATCAACCCATTCACTCTGTGAAGATGTACTGTCACTTTTATGGTGCAAGGACGCAATTCAAGATGAGCAAACACACCTTAGGAATGTTTGCGCGTACATTTTCGATACAGAAACGGAGCCTTTTCACATTTTAGATGCACACATTTTGGTGGATGCTCCCATGACTTACTTTAGGATACCCGCACTAGGGCCACTAGAATGCAGACACACTTAGCTTTCACATACACACACGCTTGCCTCTTAATATGCACATGCACTTACGCATATATTTAAGATGTGCACATGCAAAATTAAGATGCGCACGCATAAATTTAAGATGCACACGCATACATTTAAGATGCACACGTGAAAATGTAAGGTGCACACGCAAACATTTAAGGTGCACGACTAAAATTAAGATGCACACACTAAATTTAAGATGTATACGTGTAAGTGTAAAATGTACACGCGTATATGTAAAATGTACACGCGTATATGTAAAATGTACACGCGTAAATGTAAGATGTATAGGCCTATAATTAATATACACGCTTATATTTAAGATGCACAGACGCGGGTTTTTAATATATACATAGGCATGATTTTAAGATGCACACACACGCGCGTCTTTAAGCTATATACGTGTATGCCTTTAGGACAGATGCACACACGCCTTTGGGATGCATACGCGCGCGCATTTAAATAAAGGAATAGTATGGCCTCTCGAGCTGCATGACAAAGAAGATGGGAGACGTCAGAGGGTTATCTAAAGTTGCATGCCATTGCACCGCAACTTTACCCATTGGACATGGCGATCCCTCCCTCCCACTCTACCCCACCTCATGACTCGACGGATTTAGATCGTTTTCTGTCGCCTCCGAGTCGGACACATTCGCGGGACGAAGCTCCATTTGATGGAGCGCTGCCCTAGACCTTACTGTGACGACTGAGTTGTCCCCCAGACTCCTCAGTACATTCTTTGTGAATGTCTCCCCAGCCTGGGGAGCTTGTCGCACGTTACTGCCGCGGTGTAGGATGCACGTAGCGCCTTTAATATACACACATGGGCGCATATGGTAGTCAAGTAGTCGCACTTATAGAATCCATACACCTGCGCCTTTATATTCCCACATGCGTATATTTGAAATTAGTACAAGCGCGCCTTTCGAATTTACGCGTGTACGCCTTTGAGAGCACACACGCTCGCATTTCAGATGAACACACGCTCGCATTTCAGATGAACACACGCTTGCATTTCCGATGCGCGCACGCTCGCCTTTGAGATGCTCACACGCTCGCTTTTGAGATGCGCGCACACACACACAATTTTGAGATGCGCGCACACACGCTCGATTTTGAGATGCGCGCACGCTCGCCTTTGAGATGCGCACACACGCTCGCTTTTGAGATGCGCACACACACACACTCAATTTTGAGATGCGCGCACACACGCTCGATTTTGAGATGCGCGCACACACTCAATTTTGAGATGCGCACACACACACACTCAATTTTGAGATGCGCACACACACTCAATTTTGAGATGCGCACACACGCTCAATTTTGATATAGACACGGGGTGAGATTGAGATGTAGACACGGGGCGAGATTGAGATGTATGTAGACACGGGCGTGATTGAGATGTATGTAGACACGGGCGAGATTGAGATGTAGGTAGACACGGGCGAGATTGAGATGTAGGTAGACACGGGCGAGATTGAGATGTAGGTAGACACGGGCGAGATTGAGATCTAGGTAGACACGGGCGAGATTGAGATGTAGGTAGACACGGGCGAGATTGAGATGTAGGTAGACACGGGCGAGATTGAGATGTAGACACTGGCTAGTTTGAGTTACACTCGAGCTTTGAGTATGTATTTACTCACCTCCTCCTCTCCTTCCTGAGACCACTGCAGTGCGCTTTTGAGATGCGCACACACGCTCGCTTTTGAGATGCGCACACACACACTCAATTTTGAGATGCGCGCACACACGCTCGATTTTGAAATGCGCGCACGCTCGCCTTTGAGATGCTCACACGCTCGCTTTTGAGATGCGCACACACGCTCGCTTTTGAGATGCGCGCACACACACACTCAATTTTGAGATGCGCGCACACACTCAATTTTGAGATGCGCACACACACACACACTTAATCTTGAGATGCGCACACACACTCAATTTTGAGATGCGCACACACGCTCAATTTTGATGTAGACACGGGGTGAGATTGAGATGTAGACACGGGGCGAGATTGAGATGTAGACACGGGGCGAGATTGAGATGTATGTAGACACGGGCGTGATTGAGATGTATGTAGACACGGGCGAGATTGAGATGTGTGTAGACACGGGCGAGATTGAGATGTAGGTAGACACGGGCGAGATTGAGATGTAGACACTGGCTAGTTTGAGTTACACTCGAGCTTTGAGTATGTACTTACTCACCTCCTCCTCTCCTTCCTGAGACCACTGCAGTGGTGCTTGGATCTCGAACGGCGTTCCGCATCTAACGAAATGACAAAGCCGTTTAATTCTACGCGTGTACCTTCATCGAGCAAGTCTTGCCTCCATTACTCTTGGTGCCTGGAACAGTTACACGTCCTCCCGCCTAAGTAAAAATTAGGAGGGAGACAGGGTATTTCGAGGCGAAACACCCTGCTATACCTGAAACCTGGAGTAGGAAAAGACCTCCTCTTCCCATTGTGCCACATGGAGGTACCCTCCTTTGCACCTGCAGGAGCAGCCCATCATCCGGGCTTCAATCTTGGTAAGATAGATCTGTCACGAAAGTATCATTTTCCCTTTAATTCTCTTACTTAATCTTGGTGGAAAGGCTCTCCTTTCACCACCCTTACCCCCTGCTCAAAAAGAGTTTCTCTATTCTTTTAGAAGCCGCCTTCGGGGAGTTCCCTCTTCTAAAGAGGTGACCAGGAGCCCCTCCAAGATTCTCATAGCGGAAGGGGGTTTCGTCCCTCTCTCCAATAGCTACGGATTCGGGTTTTCCTCCTTACCCCCTTGTACATAGTTGCCTTCGGGTGACTCAGGTCTAGTGGCAAAGGCGCGCCTATACTTTCTCAGGGACCATCTCGACGAGTTTGCTAGCGGGAGATACTCGATATAGGCCGTATACAGTTCATAATGTGCTTGTAGGCGGGGATTTAGTATTTACCCATCTCCAACTGCTCTTATTTGGGTCGCGGCCGATCACGATGGTTTTATGTGCTACCGAGAGACTTCATTTAAGCCGTAACCCTTTGGCTTCGTGCTAGGCAAGCCCATTTGAGACTTCTTCGCAAGAGAATGAATGCTACACCATGTACTTGAAGGAGTGGCAAGTCTTCAGGCTCAGAGTTCCCGCAGTTAAGCATCTTCTGGCACTGCTTCTCTCCAAACATAATTCCCGTATTGGGGCACCACCCCTGTCCCAATGTTTGCTGGATCTGCAGCTTTAGATGTTCAACTATTTTGACTCTGCTTAACTTCACCATTTTTCTTAGAGGTTACCCCTACCTAATAGTCTGATACACGGTAGTCCTGTGATGACAGCTACACCTCTTACCTAGCTGAACAGTATGCCATCCCGGCCCAAGGTCCAATAAGGCAAACCTAGTGTAAACATACGACTTCTACTCTCTGACTGGGCATGGAGAAGAAGGGGAGGGGGCCCCGGCACCTCTATTCACCAATTTCTTTCTTAGACTAGTCTACCGTTTGTCCTTCCTTATTTCTTACTCTATCTAGTTTTAAGGAACTGGCCAACTACTGATCTATAGCGACTCACAAAGCGCTATAAGTGTGCTTACAATCACACACCTGCTAGGTAGCGTTATCCGTGACTCAACGGTTGCCTACATGCCCAGGAGCCTGGATATGTATGGATTGCCGAGAATGAAGCAACTAAAGAGTCTGCGAAATCAAAATAGCATTTTGCTCTTTCTCACACTGACTACATGGCAAGAATCTGCTCTGCTTGGCAAAATTTGGGAGACGGTCGAGGTGAACTTAAAGTTGCGTGCTATCGCGAAGCGACTGTTCCCGTGGACCTAACCCTCAATTCTGCAGCGGCTTCATGAAGTTTTCTGTCTTCCTCCAATTGGCTACACTCGCGGGACATACTGCTCTCTTATGGAGCGCGTCCCTACACCTTATTACAACGACTGCATTGTTCTCGAGACTGCCCATCAGATTTTTTGTGAATGGCCAAGTCTGTAGGATCTTCATTCGGGTTACCTGTCCCGGTATCGGGACCAGGTTGGTCACTATCACTTGTACCTTGTACTCAGGATGAAGTCGTGCATACATACTTATGGACTATCTGACTGATTAGAAGAGGCTGACCTCTTCCATTTTATTGAATTTTTTAGTGTTGTACGCGTGCTTCTGCATAGAGAGGGGTCGCGGGCCTCCCTCGAGGGCGGAGCGTGCTTCTTCTTGTTTTTGTTTGTTTAAGTTTGTTGTTTTTTTGTGGGTTGTTGTCTTTTTGTTTTTTACTGATTTGTTCTATCCTTAATCTATCCTAATATTAGGCTGCAAATTGATTGTGGCGACCTTTGCCCTTGGAGGGTGTCACCAGTTGGGCGCTATTTAAGACAAACGACTGCCAAGCTACCTCATGCCGTGTCGGAAGACAGCCTTTGAAACATCTATAAGCCACGCCTTACAATGCCAGCGAATAATTACCAAAGCGGTTTTGACCCAATGAACTCTTCCCCGTGTGTAATAAGCTAGCTGCCTCCGTGCGCCCCTTATCGGGTGCATAAGTTTATATTGTTTGATTCGGGTAGGCTTTAGTATTTTGTTGGCTGCCAAACCAACTAAACGTGTCTCGCCCCGTCTCTAGGTCTGTCATATTACATATTTTTTAATTCTGTCGGCCGACTAGTATGATTAAGTAAGGGATTCCACTAATTTGTATATGCCTCTCCGGCTGCTCATTTAGAAGCTTCGGCCTTTGGGTAGTGACCATCAGCTGGGTAACTTCCGCATGCGAGGGACGGGAGCGGCTAGACGCGAGATATAACCTACCAATCTTTAACTTTTTATTTGGCTTAAGAATCGCATTACGTTGACAGTCTCAAAGCTTCGGTAAACAATAGAAAAAATATCCGTCAATCTTTATGGTAGAGTAGGCGAGGTGGACGACAAAACAACCTCGACTGATGGAAAGGAACTCCCTTCCCACCACTCTCAACTGGGAAAGCGGCTTTCCCTTTACCCCCTTCTGAGCTGCTTTCGAGCAGCGCCACATTAAAGAGGGGGTAGCCTCCCCTAGGGTTTCCCAGGTCTCCCTACAAACTTCTTGCGAGAAGAGACTTTCCCCTTTCTAACTCTACTCTTTCTTCAGCTTCACCCCCGAGTGACTATCTAATGGAGCCAGTAGCGCCCCCCCCCCCTTCTATTTTTTAAGACCTTCTAATGTAGAAGAATACAAGGAACCTCTTTAGAGGAGAGGCAGGGTCCATTGGGTCACGCCCTTCCCCTTTCTTGGGGGCCGTGTGTCCGCCCCTCCAAATTTTCCCCCTTTGGAGGTCGGTAAAGGCCACACAATGAAGATGCGAGTAATTGGTGCCATTATGACTTATCCTCTACCTTTTACTTCTATCCACTGGGCCTTTGCCCAACCTTTATTGCCTTGTTTTAAATCTCTCATTTTTACTCCACTACTTAAACCGAGCGCCGGATTTATACATCAGAATAGAGTAAAAAACAGAATGAAATATTACATGTTATTAAACGCTAATGAGTCAGGTTACACTTTTTATGCCCCAACACAGTCAATTAGCAGTGGCGATGATGAGTGTGACTTTCACTTCTACTTTGTAGACATCATGGGTTAATGATGGCAATGAAGCGCCCAAATGGGCTCTAAATATTTGAAGTGTTTCCTATCTCAGACTTCTTAAGCTACACGGGAAATTATCCTGTGTAGACGGTTACAGCTTAATTAATACCTGGAGGGGTGGCACGTCCTTCCGGTCCGAGCCTCCCTAGTTGTTCAGTACTAGGTTTGGAAAACTTGGGCTTTAACTCTTCTAGATGTGTTCACTTTACCACTTTTGTCACTTCTCTTTAACAACCTCTTATCACCTATCTTTTCTACACAAGGTGGCGTATGTTGTAGCACATGCAAAGATAGGTAATAGATGGATGTTGTAGCAAGGCAAAGATAGACAATGAGTAGATGTTGTAGCAAAGACAAAGTAACGAAAATGGGTGGATTTTGTAGCAAATTCAAAGATACGTAAGGGGCGGATGTTGTAGCACAGGCAAAGATGGGTAATAGGTGGATGTTGTAGCCAAGGCAAAGGTAGTTATTGGGTGGATGTTGTAGCAAAGGCAAAGAAACGAAAGTGAGTGGATCTTTAAACAAAGACAAAGATAGGTAATTAATGGATGTTGTAGGGAAGGCAAAAATACATAAGGGGTGGATGTAGCAGCAGAGGCAAATAAACGTGATCAGATGTTGCCCCAAATGCAACGATACGTAAAACGTGGATGTTGTAGCAAATGCAACGACACTTAAGAAGTAGATGTTGAGCAAAGGCAAAGATACGTAAGGGAGTGGATGTTGAAGCGAAAGTAAAGCTACTGTTGCAACTGAAGGCTGGACTGGTTATTCGCCTTCCCAACACCAGGGTCTCCTGGAGCCTTACACTGTTTTTGGGTGATCGTGAAAAGGGCACGCCAGAAAATTGGGATATAGATCCCAGTGCGAGGGTTAAATATTCAAAATCGAGTGCGGTTGGCCTAAATAGTCAATTCTTAAGGGTTCTAGGATTAGAGAAACTGATGGTAGAAAAATATAACTTTACTATATACAAAGAAAACATTAATAGCACAAGTAAATGAATGGCAATAGATAATATGAGACCCGGAGTACCAAGCGGGAGGGTGGGGGAATACAAATGAGTCGACGGGTATGGGAGTCCGAGCGAGGATGTACGGTGATTGTTTCCAGGGAATGTGGGGGTGGGGGATGCAAATGATGGGGAGACTCGCGTAAAGCCTAATTGACCGGAGGCTTGGATACGACGAGTAAGTGGGGCGCTGCAAAGTTCTACTTGCGAAATTCTTTCTTCTTTAGCCTCGTTGATAAATGAGCGAGGGATTACTTCAGACAAGAACGAAGTAGATACCCAAGTGATAGATGCCTGGCCGTGTCTATCGTCTGTCAGGAAGGAATTCTGGTCTTAGGTACGAGCAAGGTCGGATAGAGATGCGGCGTCGTGTTCGTAGCTGGAAGCCGTTGGAAGGCAAAGCAGGGCGTACGAGACTGTACGTAGCTGCTAACCAAGACGGGACTATATGGTATAAAATTCTCAAAGCTTTTCTCGAAGTATTTATACTGCCTCGGCGGAAGCGGGTCGCCGCCTTCCCCCCAAAGGGGTGGGGATATCATTAGACTTGGCGCGTCAGGGGGAGAGGGTTGTCTTGGCGGCCTCACAGCCTTGTGCAAAGGTTCTTGGCGCCGATCAGACGGTGCAACGGCAAGAAAGGGAACCCAACATGGGTGGTCGCAACACCAAGCAAAATTCTCGCTGCTCCCTTAGGGCTGTCTGGTCGTGCATGTGTATCTTCTCAGGCGCCACAGGTAGACGTTGGGTTCTAGGGGGGGGCGGTAATCCGACCCCCCCCCCCCCAATATTTTACTTCCTCCAACTCCGCATCCTCAACAGATCTCTCCTTACAGACTTTCTGCGCAATACGGCCTTGTTGCTATTGCGCTAAACAAATAAAAAAGTACTTGTGTATTATTATTCATATTGTCGTTATTATTAAAATAATTTATTATTACTAATCTTGCCCTCGGCTAGTCCCTTTCCTAATCCGGCAACTCCGATGAACGCCGACGGGCTTCTCCCAGGGATCTCCACTTCGCCTATGTGGAGATATTCTCACTGCGCTTGTTTCGGACATGTTGTAAGCAAGTGTTGAACCTTGTCTGGTTCAGGTTAGCAATGGGGGCAGACCTCTCTCAGTCGGGTCTCTGGGGTTTTTGTATGTTTAGTCGCGATGTGATCGCACCAGAACCTTACCAGAGCGACCTGTTTGTAGTGCCGGAGAGTCTTTACTCTTAGTTGATGTCCATGAAAATGGTATTGAATAGGTGGTTTAAACCCAAATATTTTGTAATGCTGTGTGTGTGGATGGTTTTGTAGGTGATGGGGTTTGGTTTAGGGATGGAGGGATTTTTTTAGCGCTTGCTTTGTTTTTTTTTAGTGTGCTATGGTATGTGCGAGATTTGGATCCAAGAATGTAAAAGCATGGGAAAATCAGACAAATAGATTGGAGTTGTGGATGATTGATTTGTTGGATTGCCTGGACGTGATACTGAGAGTGCTCGGAGTGTGTGAATTTTTTGTATCCTCTTTGTTTGTTGTTTCTCGTGTGTGGTCAGAATTTAGTCCTGAAGGTGCGTTATTTGAGGGGAAAGGGGGCGTATTTGCTAGAGTGATTCGTGGATTTTGTAATTTCCATTTGTGGGTTATACAAAATTAGACAAGTTTTTCGATGTGACTTTGATTTTGTCCTGCTGGAGCCAACATTCGAATCTTGTGGTGTGTAGTTGTAGATTTCGAGCTGCCTGTATACTTTTAGTACCGTGTGAGAATGGTGATGTCATTTCTATAGTCATTGTGGGATATTTGGGCTGTGGGGGGAGGTATCGTCGAAGAAAAAGTTGAATAGGATTTGAGAGAGTACGGATCACTGCGGGATTCTGCTGTGTATTTTTTTGTATTCATAATCGTTTGCTTTGTGTATTGTGCACATTTCTCTTAAGAAGTTCCCCGTAAGGGGCGCGGCGATTTGCCGTCATGGCCGCCGTGCTGACGGGATCCAGGGTTCCGTCCGGGCCCAGCTTAGCGTCTTTTCCTTCCTTCAGATAGCGTGTATTTCTCCGCTACTTCGTCGCTTTTACTACAACCTCTCCCACAAAATTCAATGGTCGGCCTCTAATTTCACAGGGTAGATGCTGAGCTTCTTCTCAAGCCAACCGTCTCGGATCGGGGCTGAGGGGGAAGGGGACAATTTTCCCTAACCCCTGAGCTCCAGTTCGGGATGTTTTTTTTTAACAAACGGCTTCATCCCCACCCATACCTTCCTCGCATCACTTTTCTTTTCTTCTTCACACTCGGTTTTACGCCGCGTCTAAAGTGGAGCCGCTATGCCGATGGACTGCCAGGCCACCAGGCGGGAGGGGTGGTCCCAAATGGCGGCGCCTGGCTCTGCCAGGCCTGTAAGCACCTCCTGCAGTGCGAGCAACTGCGAGAGGTAATGAGCGGTTGCATCCCATAATAAAAAGAGGGTCACCATGCCCAATGATGAGTCTACCCCCCAAAAAAACCTTTAACTCCCTCTGTGCAAACGACGGAGCCGCTCTCGGGCAGCTCCACAGGACAAATGGAGGTCCCCCCCCCCTGTGCTTGCGCAGGGGACCCTCCATATTTCTCTTAACCGGAGAGGAGGCTTACTCCTCTCCTACGCCTACGGATGAAAGGGACTCCCCCTCACCCCCTTCTCTGGAGGTGCTTTATGGCACCTCTATTCTTACAGTGGCAGTCCACTCTGTTCTTTCCAAGGGGACTGCCGAGAAAGCCAGCAGGCAGCCCATTGCCGACCGCCCCTTGTATAAGCGGCTCGGTAGGGCAAACCCCCTGAGGAGGGAGAGGGAAGCCAGGCCCCTTCGGTCGCTTCCCTAAAAAGACCTGCTGGCAAGAATATTAAACCTTGCCGGGGTCAAGGCCTGTGCCTCCCCACAAAAGACTGGTGACGCTGCCAATAGGACCTGCGATGTCCTGGGGAGGGGGAAGGCCAACTAGAGGCCCCTTCTGTGATAGACATGGTCCTTGAGGAAACCCAGCCTCAGACGGTAGGACCTTCCATGGGAGGGGGGAATCCGGGCTCGGCTCCAAGCAACGAATCCGCTCCTATGCAAGGTCCTCCTCATACGGCTGAGGGCTCCGAGGCAGTACAAGGAGGGGATGGATCTCCTCCAAACGGTGCCCTTGCGACCACCGGGAGCTTCTTCATTTCGGAGAAGGACCTGGCTGAGGCCGGTCCATCTGGCCTAGGGGCTCCTATCGGCGGAGATGAGAAGCGGGTTCATTCCCCGCCCTCCTCTCCAAAAAAGAAAAAGACAAAGACTAGGAATACTCGGGGCTCTTCTCCCCCCGCGGGGGCTACGGGGATGGATGGGTCTGCTGCCACTTTAGGCAAGCGATTAAGCCAAGATCGGCACATCCAACCCCTCTGCCCCTCCGGTTGCGGAGCCACTGAACAAAACTAAAAGTGCACAGGGCGGATCCTTGATAACATCGGGGCACCTTATTCAGAGATTGCCTGGCGTTTTCGAGTTCTCTGGCTTCAAACGCTTCCTTGTTATTCGCTCCACTGATGGCACCATGTTGGCCAAGGGAAACATGATCCATCAGAGGAGAGGATTAGCTAGTGCAATTGGTAGGGAGCCGAAGGTGACCCGTTTCTCGGGCGAGAGGCTTTTGGCGAATGCGGCGAATCCCGCCGAGGTGGCCAAGATAAGTGCTTTCCGTATACTTCATGGCACCCCGTTTAGTGTGACGCCGCACTCTACCATGAACTTTGGGAAAGGAGTAGTTTATGTGAGGGAACTCGTTGACTACTCCATTGAGGACATCACCCTAGAGCTGGCCGACCATGGGGCGGTCAAGGTCGAACGTGTGATTAGAAAACAGGGAATGGGCCTCGAGACCCACCCCTACACTCTTCGTCACGTTCGACTGTGACAAGCTCCCTGAGTTGGTGCGTGCCGGTTGGTACCGCTACCGAGGAAAGGCATTCGTGCCACTACCGCGGCGGTGCTATTACTGTCCCCGCTTCGGCCATAAGAATCGTTCTTGTAGACGTGTAAAGTCGGGGTCACCCGAAGTATGTGTAAATTGCTCCAAGGCCGCACAAGATAAGTTTAAATCGTGTGTGGCCAAGTGTGTCAATTGCCAATAGCCGCACCCCGCTTCTTTAAGGAAATGTGGTGCATATCTCCTTGCAAAAGTAATCCTGGCCGTTAAGGCCCAGGAACGACTCTCATTCCGCGAGGCTAAGGATTTGGTCCAGGCGCGCCCGGCTCTGCCTAAGACGTCATGTGCCTCAATAGTTAGAAAGGCACCCTCTGCTCCTGGCGCATCCAGGCCAACGAACACGGTTGTTTCCGTGCCCATTCGGAGCCCTTCGGCGTGATGTACTCAACCTGGACGCTCCCCTGGTAAAGCTGGTGGCAAAAAATGTTCACAACCAGCCTAGGCTAAAACCAGGGCTCTCCCCTCTTCCCCCAGCGTGACCGTTTCCCGTAAGGTGAAACAGCCACGCGCCTCCACCGAATCGTTAGACTCACAGGTGGCAACACCCCTGAATATGGTCTCCAGGTTATCTTCTGGGGTTTCTAAAGCTGTTCCCCGAAAGAAGGACAGCAACAAAGGAGCTTCGGCTCCTTCGCCCATGCCTTCTTGGTGCTGATTGGCTCGGAGACGATGGTTCCTCGAAAAGAAGGCCCCCCCGCCTCAGAAGCCGCAACGCCCGCCTAAGGTTTCGAGGCGGAGGGAGGAAAAAACTCGTATGGCGAGCCCAACATCCCCCAATAAGTCCTCCAAGGCGACAGCACCTTTAGCGCTTTGTCCGGCCAACAGCGCCCGGGGTTCTGCCCCCTGGAAGCGTACGGCAATTCCCGTGAGGGTCTTCAGTTCGACGAAGGCCACTGCGCCTCCTCCGAGCTAGGCCTGGAGGGCATATTCCTTCAATGAAATTGCCGTGGACTCCGGGCCAACTGGGATGAGCTGCGGAGGCTCGTCTCGTCCCGTTCCCTGTTAACTATCTTTTTGCACGAGGCGAAGCTAGGCGCGTGCCCCCTACCCACCCTCACGGGGTATAAGGGTCTTGAGACCCCACCACCGCGAAATTGCCGATGGGGGATGCGCGGTATACACCCAGCATGATGTCTCCGTTCTTCCTTTCTTTTTATATACCTCCTTTCAGGCAGTGGCTGTGCAGCTGCACCTGGATAGGAGGTATACTATCTTTTCTGCGTACATTCCACCGTCAGCTGACTTCGACGCGGAGGACTTCCGCCGCGTCGTGGCACGGTTGCTTAGGCCCTATCTCTTGCTTAGAGATCTGAACGGCAGGCATCCTCTTTGGGGAGATTACTCCATAAATCCTTAGACGACAAGTCTTTGCCGATCTGTTCGAAGAGCTTGATATAGGTGTCCTAAACGTGAATGAGCTTACGCATCACTGTCCGAGAACCGCTTCATTTTCTTGCTTTGATATATCTTTGTGCTCTTCGGATGCACAGCCTGATTTTAAATGGGGGATGGTCGATGACCTCCATGGTAGTGATCACTTTCCCATTCAAATATCATTTTCAGGGCAACTGCCGCCTGAAAGCTCACCTCGGTGGTGCTTGGCGCGGACTCGGTGGTGCTTGGCGCGGACTCGGTGGTCTGCATTTCAGGAAATGACTGAATTCTCTCTTTCAGTCGAGGAGTTTGGGTTGGTAGATAAGGCCGTGGAGTTCTTCCCCGGCAACCTCATCGCCGTGGGCCTGACTACTATTCCTAGGACGTCTGGCCGTTTTGCACGGTGGTCGGCTGAGTGTGAGATGGCCCTCAAACAGAAGTGTCATGCCTACATGCGTTATAAGCGCCACCCGAACGATTTCACTGTCGCTGAATTTCGTTGGGCTAGGGCTATGTTCCGGTATATTTTGAAGAACGCCCGCTGCTCGTCTTGGCATGCATACGTGTCTTCACTTAACGGGAATACCCCTTTAGCTGAGGTGTGCAACGAGTCAAAAGGATTTGGGGCAAGTTCTCCCAGGACCCCCCTCCCGTTCTCCAGGAGAATGCGACCGCAATCTCGGACCCCGCGTCCGTGGCGAAATCCTTAGCGACCGCTTTTTCCGCATTCTCTAGCCGGGATGCTGCTCCACCAGCATTCAATGTACGTCGTGATGTTCGCGGAAGGCCGCCGACTGGACTTTACTTCCAGAGGCGGAGAACCCTTCCACGACAAGTTTACTGTGAGTGAGTTGCGCTCCGCTCTCGCTTCGTGCGCGGACACCGCCCATGGTCCAGGCGATGTCCCGTAAGCCATGCTTCAACACCTCGGTGAGTGAGGCATAGCCTTTCTGTTAGATTTGTTCAACAAGATCTGTGTGGAGGGTCTTCTCCCAGACTCCTGGCGAGTCGCTACTGTGCTCGCCTTTCGCAAACCAGGGAGAGATCACTCTACTCCGACCGGTTTCCGCTCAATCTCTCTAACCTCTTCGTGCGCAAGTTGATGGAAAAATTGGTAAATGTTAGATTAACCTTTTTCCTGGACAGCGGAGGCCATCTGTCATCTGCACAGTGTGGCTTTCGCAAGTTCCACTTCACGTCGGATGCTCTGCTCCGAGTGGAAAATGCCGTCTGCGAGGCTTTCCTTTGTAAATAGCACTATGCCACGGTATTTTTCGATCTGGAGAATGCCTTTGATACCGCATAGCGATACGGTATCATGGAGACTCTCCACACGATGAGGGCGAAGAAACGCCACTCAATGTTTATATCTGAATTTTTGCGAGATCGTCGATTCCACGTACGGGTGGGGGAAGCCCTCTCCGGCTCAAAGGAGCAGGAAGAGGGTATCCCGAAGGGAAGTGTCCTCAGTGTCACTCTCTTTGCCATGAGCATCAACAGCATCACCTCGGTGCTGCCGGAAGATGTTCTCGCTACGCTCTATGTGGACAACCTTTCGATCTCTTTTTGCGCTGCCCAGATGCCAACTCTGGAGCGTCGCTCCAACAGGCATTGAACCGCCTCTGTCGTTATGCCAAAGCGCACAGGTTTCGGTTTTCTTTGGCCAAGACTAAGCTGGTGCACTTTTGCCGCCATCTACGGCTTCACCCCGATCCAGATTCGTTTCTTAATGGGGTGCGCCTGTATGTGGTGGAATCGCACCGTTTCTTTGGTCTTGTATTCGACATACGCCTTACCTGGGAGGCTCATATTCGCAGCCATAGGGTCTCTTGTACCCACGCCATGGACATTCTCCGTTCCGTGACGTTCAGCGCTTGTGGCGCTGATAGGGCTACTGCCCTACTTTTTTATCGATCCTTTGTTCGTTCGAAGCTCGACTACGGATGCGACTTTTATGCATCCGCAACCGAGCGTTTATTGTGGAAGGTGGATTCGATCCACCACACCGGCCTCCGCCTTTCGACCGGTGCCTTCCGCACTTTCCCCATTGAGAGCCTGTTGGTCGATGCTGGGGAGATGCCACTCGCTCTGCGCCGCATGCAGTGCATCACTCGCCTGTATGCGCGAGCACGGTGCCTCTCTCAGTCGCCAACAGCTTTCACTCCATCCGCAGCTGATCTCGATGTTGCCTATGCCGCCAAAAGATGCCAGTCATACCCTAAGCCCTTTGGGTTTAGGGCCAGGAAACTCCCTCGATAGCTAGATATAGCTCTCGGCCCGGTGGCGCCCCTGGTTCTGCCCAGGACGCCACCCTGGAGGGTACCACATTTGGCTATTTTTCTCTACGCCTCTGCTCCCAAAGCTTGTACGGTTCCGGGAGTATTGCGTTCGATCTTTTTGGAGCACACCTCGTGTCACGCTGGAACCGTGCCAGTGTATACGGATGGCTCCAAGTCCCAAGAGGGGGTCGGCTTCCACGCCGTATTCCCTCTGTTTGAGGTCAGCGGGGCTCTACCAGGCGCTGCGTCTGTCTTCACGGCTGAGCTGGTGGCAATACACCCCTCGGTACGGAAGATTACGCGACGTGCCCGGTTCGGAGACCGGATTGTGGTCTATAGCGACTCACAAAGCCCCCTGAGTGCTCTCGGGGCATTGGAATCTCCGCATCCCCTGATTTGCGATATCCGTGACACCATGGTTATGTCGAGCCAGCAGATGTCGAGATTATCTTCTGCTGGGTTCCTGGACATGTAAGAATTGCGGGGAATGAGCGCCTGATGAGGGCGCCATAGAGTCCGGGAGGACTCCGTGACCGGACTATCGTTTCGCTCTTCCTCACACCGACTACATGGCAGGAATACGGGCAGCTTTTCGGATTGCTTGGCAAAGAAGATGGGAGACGGTCGAAGGGAACGTAAAGTTGCGTGCCATCGCGCCGTGACTGTTCCCATGGACCTATCTCCCAATGCCGCCACGGCTTCAGGTCGCTTGCTGTCGTCTCCGAATTAGACACACTTGTGTGACACATCGCTATTTGATGGAGCACTTGCCTGCGCCCTATTGCGACGACTGCGTCGTCGCTACCGGCTGTCCTTTGTACTCGAGACGAGTGCGTGCACATTGACTGGTGGACTTGTTGACTATTTGAGGGAGGCTGGCCTTCTCCCTTTCATTTAACTAGGTTTAGTTGTTGTTTTTGTTATTGTTTTGTTATTGTTATTTCTTTTTATTGTTGTTTCCTGTTCAAATTTTTTAAAGTAGCCTAGAACTAGGCTTTTTGTTTACGGCGTCTTATGCCTAAGTGGGCAGTTGCCAGATAGCCTCTTAAAAAAAAAAAAAATATATATATATATATATATATATATATATGTATATGTATATGTATATGTATATGTATATGTATATGTATATATGTATATGTATATGTATATGTATATATGTATATGTATATATGTATATGTATATATGTATATGTATATATGTATATGTATATATGTATATGTATATATGTATATGTATATATATATATGTATATATGTATATGTATATATATATATATATATATATATATATATATATATATATATATATATATATATATATATATATATATATATATATATATATATATATATATATATATATATATATATATATATATATATATATATGTGTGTGTGTGTCTGAGGAAGTTGGTCAAGCTATATTTTATAGTTGGACTAGTGTGGTGGTTAGTATTTTGTTGATGAATTTGGGTGGGGAATAGTTGAGGCCTTGTTGTATGATTTGGGTGATGTTTGTAATTACAGTGGTTGTTGATGCAATGGGCATAATCCGTCAGCCAATTTTCAAACATTTTTTATATTGATATATGAGTGTGGGTGATGTTTGTGAAAGCGTCAACATCTCTTGTACTAAGATGTTTTAGGAGAGGTCACAAGAGGAGGAAGGATTTTGCCTGCTCCATAGCCTAGGATACCATTTCATTAGTGAATTGTCAGGGTATGTAGTCAATTACAAATGAATTTTAGTGTTTGTTTGGGGTTTTGTGTGAGATGTCAGTAGATATCTTACTGATTTTTGCGTAGTATTTGTGTGGGGGTGTTTTCTTTCCTGGTAAATTTGATCCTGTTTGTGTTCGAGTAGATGGCTTTCTGCACATCTTATTTCAGTTGTTTTAGTTTGATAGTTTCCTCATAGTTTTCCATAATCGTTTGCTGTTTTATGGTTTAAAGTGTCCAAGAAGGCTTTCCAGTGTCGCCTTAGTTGTTATTGTTGATATTTGGATATATCGTGTTATGTTTATCGTGTTATGTTTTTAGTCTTGTCGCTGGTGTTTTAGGGGAAGAAGTTTGGGTTATCGTGTTTTATATTTCCCCTCGGGTGTGTTTGTTAGTGTGTGAAGGCCTTGTTTTATGACACTGAACTGGACGACTGAGAAACCTTGGAATTCTTGGTGATTATAGTTGGTGAAGACCTCTACACTCAACTTTGTTGGATAATGTAATTGCTCGGGATTAGAAGAGGTATTTTAATTATTTTTAATATTTTGTCGTTATTTTTATCTTTACTCCTTTTATTATTTATTTTATTGCCATTTAAAAGGCTTACACTGAATGGGTCAAATATGTCTCCTATAAAATCCTGTGTAATGATCCTCTTGGCCTAAAAATTACTTGCCCCTACTTAAGAAGTAAATAAGCCTTTGAATGGTCTTCTCTTGACTGGTTATGGTTCATTTTCTAAGCGATGCTTTCTTTCTAGATACATCGGCGGCATGTTGGAATCAAACGGCAGTCCCGGGCTGTTGTTCCAGAAGATTATCAAACAACAATTTTTGAGGCTTCGTGATTCGGACCGATTTTGGTTCGAGAATCGAGATAACGGGTGAGAGGCTTTGTTGCCGTCTTCCATCGTTAAGGATTACTGCATGAAGCAGTAATCCTTAAATGGAAACGTAAAACTGTCTCGATGGTACTTCACGCATGTTTGGTGTACATTCATGTGCCTTTGTGGTTGAAAAGCCACAACTCTTTTCGCTTTAACTCTCAATGCAACGAGAGTCAAAAGGTCATCCAATCGCGGTACTTCAAAAAACTTATTTTTTTAAAAAAATTAACTATCTGTCAAAAAAATACAACTCTCTCCGTCTATATTCAGTCAAGAACCATGCCAAATCTTTACATACGAACTTCCAAAAGAAATGTAATCAAAATTTTGAAATTACTATATCCTCAACATATATTCGGAATTTGTACTCATAATGGCTGGTGTACGTTGATCAGAGACACTATCCAATCTTTGTCGTACCATTGTCTCGGTTGTGGTACCTGAAACTAAGCAGGTTTTTATCAGGATTTATCAGACCCCCAAGAATCTTATGTTCGGTAGCGTCAAACAAATTTTTAATGACAATTTTTAGTGATAGCACTCAATTTCAATGTAAAAGATTTGAATTCTTAATTCATGTAATGGCTTAAGAGAGCCTTGCGAGTTATGAGGGAGCAAAATTGAAAATGGTACTAGAATTCATTTTTGTTGGACGTTTGCCAAACGCTCAATAGATCGATCGAAATTACGGGAGTTATGGAGATACTGAGCCATTATTGTTCTTTGTTGACGTAAATGAGGTTTGAATTGGTTTCAGGCTTTTCACGGATGAAGAAATAGAAGAGATTCGAAGTGTTTCTTTATGGGATATTATTGTGAATGCGTCTGAAATCGAAGCTGATGAAGTGCAAAGGAGGATATTCTTTCATGTGGATGGTGACGTGTGCCCCCAACCTGAACAACTAAACGCCAGTCATCTAGCGCCGTGCAGCTTCCTCGAAGGACATGACTACTTTAGTGTAAGCTCTTTTCTCTTTGTCTACAGTTTTCCAGGTTCCTCTCTGCGTAAAAAAAATTTAATGTGGCCTAATTGAGAGAAATGAAAATCTCCGAATCTCTTCCTTATCTCATCCCTTTAAGATGATTTGACTATTCCATCACTTCGGTCCTTAGATGGAGGCGAGTAATTTCCATCGCCCTTAATTACCTCGCCTCTCCAAGATTTCCAATTCGATGGTATTCCCATTATTTGTTCGACAGGCATGTGCAAATATCCCCATTCGTTGAAATCATTGCCTTCCTATTGTTAGGCATCTCTCGATCTTATCAAAAGTTATTTTACCCTCTCATTTGAGCAAACTCTGGTCGTGTTCCACTCTCTGACTTAAGTCATTAAGGCTTGACGAATATAAGACTTTCCCCTCTTATAATCTTTTCATTATTTATTTATCTTCATTTTCTTTCCTCAGGTATCTTCATTTTCTTCTCTCATTTCCCCGCTCCATTGAATTTTCCCAGGCCTAACAGATTCTTTTTAATTTTGAGTTAATGAGCTCAACTTCACAGATTATTATGGAAGGTTTTGAGTAGAATCCACTTAAGCTCTTGAGGGATTGAGTAAATTTATAACTCTTACAGACTAAACCCAACTCTTGTATTTCATTTATCTTTATCCCTCTCATAGGATTCTGAGGTTGCGTACATTCTCTCTTGCATCTTTCTTGTGGCGGTACCGATCTTGACCGCAGGAGCCGGTTACGTGACGGTCAAGTACCAGAATTCGCGTCGACGACGCTTCAAAACTCGCCAAGAAGAAAGTGTGGCTGGGAAGAGTATCGACAAAATGATGGTGAAAGAATGGTTGCATCAGGTAGGTGATAAGGTTTTATTTTCAAAGATATTCAAAGTATTTTTCAATAACTTTGCTTTTTAACATTACATAAACCATTTACATAGACTTGTCCATCTACCATTTAGTAAATAGGTTTCCATTTTTTTAGTTCCTTTAGCTCTCATCATCATTTTCAACCTTTGGTTAATTTCACTTGTGGGATTTGGGAGAATTAAGGAGAGTTGCGTGTCATCTTGGTCCCGAATGTCTCGAGTAGTCTCCTCTTTAATCAATTAGGAATATTTACCAGCTACACAGTTTCATTTCTCCTAATTTAACATTTTACCTACATAAAAAACATTCTCGCAGAGATGCGCATATGGTTTTATAACTTCAAACAGTTAATGATAATTAATATATCAATAATGCTAATAATAATAAAATCCAACTTCTTGCCTGGCTAACATATACATTTTGAGAGAGTATCAGTCGATTTAATTTCCGCCCCCCGCCCCTCCTTCCCATAGAGCGACAGGTTAAAACCTTTAATAATGTGATTGTAGGCTGAGCCCACCACACAAACCTAAGGAGAGAATAGTCCATATGTAGATTAAAGCGACCGTACTAGTCGGTTTATAGCTCGTAGTTTCCTTTAGTTGTTACCTCGTTTATTTACTAGGACTCCTACATCTCTGCTGGGACAATCCACCGTGTCAGTGATGTACACAAATACAAAGCAACCATCTATCATTTCGCATTTACACATGATTTACATGTACATATATTCATACACAAGTGTTTCAGATACATATTTATTCCCAGATTTAATATTTCCCTGAGGGATCATAAAAGATGAATAAATTGGAGTAACTTTAATATATATAAAGCCGACGGGATTTACGATATGGAGTAAATTTTATTCAGGTTTTTAGTGCCATGTGAGAGATATCAAATAGAATGTTGAGGCACTTTAATTCATATATGAAGTTAAAAAAGATCTTTTTTTTAGAATCATAAGAGAATTGTGAAAGTAAAATTCGGCCCCGGTGAAGAAATATCAACTGTCAACCGAAAAGGAGAAAAGCTACGGAACGTTTCGCTAAAAGGAGTCGACGTTCTTCAAGTTGAGATCACGCGGGACAACAGCAAGCCCATGGTTCTTATTCGAAATACGAAAGACCACGACTTAGTCGTTGAATTCGACTCTGAAGCGGTACAAAACAAGTTCCTAAATAAACTTCACCAATTACTCAGCAGTCAAGGCAAAAGAATGGAGAAACTGTACGCCTACAAAGAAGAGATGTTAGCGAGTGCAGAGACAAAAGAACGACGCCAAAAGCGCCTCGAGAACTTCTTCCGAGAAGCGTACGCCATCACGTTTGGACTCAAACCGGGCGAGAAACGAAAATTGGAAGACGCTGGCAATGACGTCATCATGGTAATGCGAACTTCGCTCTCAAAACGAGAATTTGCCGGAGCGCTCGGAATGAAAGGGGATGACATCTTTGTACGAAAGATGTTTAACATCGTCGATAAAGATGGCGATGGGCAAATCTCTTTCCAGGAGTTTTTAGATACCGTCGTGCTTTTCTCAAAGGGTTCGACAGACAACAAACTAAGAATTATCTTTGACATGTGCGACAATGATCATAATGGCGTTATCGATAAAGTTGAGTTATCGGACATGCTACGTTCACTGGTTGATATCGCGAAAACTGACAAACTCGGAAATGACGAGGTACGTATGGATTTAAAATTACCATAATAACGATAACATGTGAAAATAAACTCATCCAAAACATACTACCAAATAAATGCCTAATAAAAATCCTTCTTAGGTTGAAGACCTCATCGATGGCATGTTCAAATCTGCTGGCCTCGACTCTATGGCATCTCTCACCTATGATGACTTCAAACTCATGATGAAGGAATACAAAGGTGATTTTATTGCCATTGGATTAGACTGCAAAGGAGCTAAGCAGAATTTCCTGGACACTTCGACAAACGTTGCGAGGTAAGAAATACTCTCAAAGAAACTCCCAGCTGAGGCCTAAGTAAAGACCCCTGTTCCAGCTCGAGCGAAGTTAGGCCACTTCAGGCGTGATTATTCAGCAGGTGGCTAGTTTTGATTCAGGCTCACTTTGTTAGGATGGCTGACATGTATTGTTAACACCTGTGGTTTGTATCCCACATTCAACTATAGGTCTCCACCGTGGCCTATATAAAAAGAGTGAAGACAAGTAGTATAATTCTGAACAAAAACACTCTTCCGTCACCTCCATACTTTAAAATGATCATTAAACACATGGCGAGAAATGCCCGAGGTATTAACCTTTCACTCATAAATTTAGCTTTATTCCGAGAGAAATTTTCAACCAATGGAAGTTTACTTTATACAAACTGAAGCTTCACCCGCAAGGAGCTGGCTAAGATCGGAGGAGCAATACCCTTGTTACAATACCCCTCCCCACCCCAGTGCCCCAGGAGAAATTGGTCTGTCTCTCGGGTCATCCTTTCAACCTTAAATCTTTCCCTCTATAGAGCCTCTTTAGACCCAGTAAAGGGATGAAAGATGGGTTTAAACGTTCTTAAGAAAATACAAAATATTTAAATATGTGAACCAGGTATTTTTTTGTAGTATACAAGTATTATAGTTTCTAGGTATTTATATTTTAACATGTTACGCGAGGTAAATATGTCTCAACTATGGAATGAACCTAACCTAACCTAACCTGACTTAAAATAATACATTAAATACAAAACTCCTAAAATCACACTAGGTGAGCAGACCCATAAAAGCATAGAATCCAGTACACCCTATGTAGAAAGACTATTTGGGGGGTTAACTTTATTCATTACTCTGCAATGAAGTACGACATGATGGTTACTTATGCTGCATGTAAATGCTACATGCTCCATGCAAATTATGTATAATTTAAATGGCGCTTTTGTATCCTAAATTACACGCAATGCTTCAACTCGAAATAACGTGACCGCGTTTAAGATCTTAGGAAATCTACCGTCACTCTGGAGCCGCAAAGGGGTGGCTGCATGGGCCATTATGCTACAGGTGTCATCTAGAGGATTAGGTGGCTTCCAAGCCTCAATGTATGTAGGAGGATCTGCAGCTATATCTCTTCCACACATTTCAATTCTTCTATTGCCACCACTTTATTTGCGCATCTTTCCTTTCAAACATTCTGTGGGAGATGCCCTCGTTGTTTTGGGGCTAAAATTGTACTTTTTCTCCGTCTCCAGAGTTTTACGTCTCCAATTTCGGAAAAATATATTTTTCACACATTCTCACATCCCCTAACTTCATCACTTTCCTTAACTTGAATACAATTACAAATCCTCAGAATGACAGAAAGATTCAATCTATATAATCCGATGGGGACAACTAAGAAGAGCATAAACATTAAAAGGGGGGCTCTAAGAACAAGCCTCTTCCCCTACAATGTTGAGGGCCAGAAGGGTGCTTTCAAAGCTTTAAAGAATGGTTACAACACAGTAGAGCGGCTTCTCTGGTCACTACCCCACTATCCAGGCTCAGTCATATTATGACACCTGCCGGAAGACTCTAATGGGGCTTTTACTGCCCCACTTACAGGTAGTAGTGGTATAAAGAAGATACTTTTGTTTGTAAGAGAATGAATAAAGTTCTAAATTTCAATTATCAAAAGATTACTTCCTAGAGGGAATAAATTCAACCCAGAGATTTCAATTGTAAATGAGGATTGACGCCCTAAATTTCAATTGAAATAGATGGTCATTTAGTTGGTCCTCCTTACTCGCTGGCAATTGCCATTGTAGAAGAAACCTAATTCCCTCAGGGTAAAACCCCCATATTTAATTCCATAGATAAATATAATCAATATGCATACCTGTCATCCTTCACAAAATTGTAAAGGAGTAGTTTTATACCGGTATTCACTACTGATTTTGTATGGCACTCTTCAAGGTCACAGCTCATCACATAGCACCTGTCTACCGACTAGACGGGTGATAGAAGAGTTGGTCTTAATTGCCTGCTTCAAGGTACCAAGGAGGAGCATATTGTAGGAGGCATATCATTCCACATTCTAGCAGCAAATATCAAGAAATCACGAACACCCATCTATTACAGACAACAACGAGGGGGAAACAGTAAAGGGTAAGGTGCAGAAAGTAGGGTTCTCAGGGGCTCGGATAGTCTCAATGTGGAAGAGAGACAGGAAGGGGCTGCGGTGTTGAAGAATTTAAAGGGAAAAGGACATTGAAAGCAATTCTGGATGCAATTGGCGGCCAAGGCGATTCGAGGAGGCCGAGATAGTCGTCCCCGGTGGAGAAGAAGAAGGGCCGCAAATTTGAGCATCAGTTGGAGTGGAAGTTAGTGATCCTGCACGAAGGGGTAAGAGGGGTCGAAGAGTGGAAGTTAGTGATCCTGCAAGAAGGTGGTTGTAGTACTCAAGGGTGGAGGTAACAAAAGAGTTGAATGAAATGCCAAAAATAACTTGATTCAAGTAAGAGCAGATACGGCTAAGATTTCGAAATAAGCATAGGGAAGAGCCGTAGACATTTGTCACATGGACTTTGAGAGATGATTAACTATCACACGTACCCGCAAAGAGGTGGATGGCGTAACTGGGGTATGCCCCTGCTACCAATGAAACCCGGGCGACCGTTGTGCCCTGCTGACCCCGGTGTTCCAAGAGAAACTGGTGCTTTCTTTCTCTCTCGGGTCGCCTTAAGCACCTCTTTGCAATATCCCACGATTATTTCCTAGGCTGTATTGACCTAACAAAGGGTGAAAGAGGGTGTTAAACTTTATTAAATAATAATAATCGAAGGTGAGCCCCATATTTTTAAGTTTTGGAAAAAAAATACCGGTGTGCCGTCAAGATCAAGTCAAAGCCGTCTTGCTTGGGTGCCCTCATTCATTGTTCCCCCCCTCCTCCGGGTCAATTCAACCCAGCCTCATCTTTCGTTGCACCAACGGCGGAAGCTCTGCACTTCCAAAAGGAACATTATTTTTACAACGAGCCTAGTCTTAACAAGTTCCCACCAGAACACTTCAACATAATATGCCTGGATCACGGCTCCCTCAAACATAGGGCAACTGACACATAATCGACCGGAATAAGCGGTCCAAACAGGTCATTAACCCTAACCAATGTGGCTTCGCTCATGGTGAGACGTTTTCACGCGGAAAATGGAAAATCTGTGCAATCGAACGGAACATCTTTCCTCAGTTAGTAAAAAAGGAAGCATCGGACAAATTAAAAACTATAAGCCATGGGAATAATCAAAATTGTCATGTGTAAACAACTAGTGTAGCAAATATCTTCAACTAGTAGCGGCATTCCAAGGACTTATTTTGAACCTCAATTTCGCAATATTTCAAGTTCCACGAATAAGTTTCAGCTAAATGTAATTAGGAGCTTGAAATACAGTTTGGCTCTACAGGTTCCTAATCATAGGAACGGCTATTTTTACTGCCTTGATGGCATCAAAGGGGGCTTAATTAGTATTTAACCTTTCAATATGTCTTGGGTTAACTCAAAATATTTGAACATTTTTACTCAATAAGACTTTATTGAATTTATACAAGAACCTTCGGTTTACCTAGATACTCTCGAAGAAAATTTCTCTTTAAATGTAGACGGAGAACCGTGAAAAGTGCAATTCAATTCAATGTTTGTGAGTTCTCCTATGATAGTTAAAGTATGTGGGAGCTAGATAGAATGAAAAAGTGTGGTGAAAAGTAAAAGATTGCAAAGGAAAGCAAGGCGCCTGTCTGGTGATCAGGCTTATCGCTATCATTGCTTTTTCTCTTTCTTGTTATTGGTCAGTTGTTTTGGTGTTTTGATGACGTTCGACCCTTTTTTATTCATAATTCCCTTGGATGTTGTGTGCATTTGTTATCGTTTAGAATTTTTATTTATTTACTGATGCTTAGTTTGTGTAAAATGCCTCTCTCAATTAATTTCGCACATTTTTCCACGGAACTGCCAATTCAGTTGCGTTTTCTTTTGTTCATCGTGTCTCAGTTGTAACCAGGGCTTGGAACTGAAATGAATATCGATTCGAGTTTCGATTTGAGTTGGGCATTTTTAATAATATCAATTCGGATTTCGATTCGGGTTCTCTCTATTTTTTTTTCGATTCAAATATTTCGGCCTTTCGATTTTTTATTATGGATTTGGATTCGAATTCGATTCAAGTTAAGAGTTCAGCCTGCATTTCAAATGTTTATATCTATTATTTCAGAGTTCTTTATGCTCTTTTCTCATAAAATATAATTTATAACAAAGTAACTTATAAAATTTTTTTCACTCTTTTACATTTTCCTTGAGTTAAGGTAAATTCTTTATTTACTGTATTATTTCTTGCTTACTATAGCTATCTATATGTAGCAAATGCCCAAATTCACTGTGTACCTTTCTATTGAAATCAATGGTTACATTATTCGCAATGGTAGGTGAGAAATAAGGTTTAGCTTTGGGTTAGTCTGTGCTTAGCGAAACAAGTGCTCGAGCCTATTATTTAGAGGCGAGGGTAAGGTTAGGTTGGATCATTCAGAAATCTCTTAGGGATTTAAAAACTCACAACAGAAGAAAGGTTTAGCTTTGGGTGATTCGGTGATTAGCAAAACAAGATTAGGACTAGGATTAGAAAGAAAGATTAAAATATACATTTACCTACTATTCACAAGTTAAACCACTGTTATGTCTTAGAATTTCTAAATTATTTTATTAATGATACTCGACTTTTTCGCTTCAAACTTATATTTATAATCGATTCAAGTTCAAAATAGTTTTTTTGATTCTTTTCGGTTTGAATTTAAATTTTGATTAGAGTTTTCAAAAATATTTCAGTTCGAATTTTTTTTTTTTGATTCAAGTTTGAAAATATATAGATTTTAAGTTTATCGATTCGAATTCCATACGATTTCCGAACAATGGTTGTAGTACTCACGTTTCTTGTACGAGATGTTACAGGTTTGAATACCAATATAGGTTGGGTTGATGATTTGTGATTTAAATATTTTATTTTCTGTTCACTAATTTCTTCACTTTAATTTACTTTTATTCTTCACGGCGTTTATCCCTGTGTACTCCCGAATTAACCCATTTCAAAGATTTAATCAGAGTAGACCAATTTGAACGTTGGTAACAACATGCTGGGTCTTAAACATTATGTGCTCATTGAGAGAACTTTCAGCCTCACTTTACTAACCGTTTTTCTTCTGTAACAGGTGTATGTATATTCATTACTTTTATTATTTCCTACCATCTTGTTTTTCTGTCACTTTACTCCATTCCTTTCAAGAGTATTTTGCCCCAACCCACTATGCCCATGGCTGAGCATGCCTTTTCCTTTTAGTTGTTTGTTTAGCCGTTTTGTTTTGGTGGTTTTTGGTGGGTTTTTTTTAGCAAAATTCCTAAACATAAGCCGAATTTTTTTCCACCCCCTATTCCCATTGTGGTCGCCACATGAGCGTTCTTTAGAAAAAAATCATTTGAAGGCCTCATTTTCACACGTAAAC
This sequence comes from Ceratothoa steindachneri, assembly GCA_963969495.1. NCBI lineage: Eukaryota > Metazoa > Arthropoda > Malacostraca > Isopoda > Cymothoidae > Ceratothoa > Ceratothoa steindachneri. Next base: position 153,488,552 of record OZ018323.1, on the reverse strand, counting down.
CATATCATTTTTGGTGGTATTAAGTTATTTTTAGTTTCCAATTGACACTTCGAGGTCCAAACACAAAATATAAACCTGACCTGAACCTAAAAGTATTTACCACCTATGATCTTTACCACCCAAAATCAGCTAATCAGTCTGTATATAACTTTATTTTCACTTGCCATTATTTCACTGTTTTCTCCCCCACTCTTCGAAAGCTATTCAGAGTTATCGAGTAGATATGCCCTCGTATGTTTTAGCTTTTTATAAATAATAAATGAGCCCCTTATGAACGAATCTAACCTTATTACCACAAAGAAATTCCTTCTATTTAGCTTTTTCTTAAACTTATTTCAGTTTCGTTTCTTTTCTGTCGAATCATTGTATTTTTATTCCCTTTTCCAGTATATCTACCGTTTGTTTTGTTTTTAAATTCATTTACAATGTCTTTAATGATTTCGTTCCTCCGATTCTGAACCCTTCAAAGACATGAATTTCGTTCTTCCGATTCTGAACCTTTCAAAGACATGAATTTCGTTCTTCCGATTCTGAACCTTTCAAAGACATGAATTTCGTTCTTCGGATTCTGAACCTCAGAAAAAAATGAATTTCGTTCTTCCGATCTTGAACCTCAAAAACCTGCATTTCGTTCTTCTGATTTTGAACCTCAAAAATATGAATTTTGTTCTTCCGATTCTAAAACGTTTAAAAACATGAATTTCGTTCTTCCGACTTTGAACCATTCAACTACATGAACTATTCTGCGTTTGCCCCTGGATGAAAGCCAAAAGGCACCTCATACGATACGAAATTTCAATCTCCAGCTATCATTGTAAAGAAGAAATGAATGTTCACACAATCACGTTTTTCATCCTATCTATTCATAACTTTTATGTTTTCTCCTTTTACGATGCTCCATTTATTTTCTCGGCTACACTGCGTTGCTTACAAATTCTTTCATTGGCGAGGTTACTCTGATCATAATATTCTCACTACTTTCCTTTAAAAATGCAGCACGTCACGGAAAATGATGCTTTACCCGAGGGATGCAGAGACGTTATTGGGGAAAGCGAAACTAAACAGATCTCTCTTATATGATTTACAACATTGCGTACGTTCTAAAACGTTCATCTGCGGGAGAGATTACGTCAAAGATTACATATCGGTTTTAATATTGGAATGAAATATATTCCAATGAAGGGTTAAGTGGAATAAATGGCTGCTATATTTTACACATGCCATGTAAAACTATTAAGGTAACTGAACTGAGGAATTTCGAGATCTTAAATTAGTGAGGTATAAACATTTTATATATGAATTGGAACCTTTTTAACTTTAACAACCAAAGTTGTTAAACTTCATTTCCCTATGTGGAAAGTGTTAATACACATTATTTCCTAATCACCATCTTGTATGCTAAATGAGATGTCCTCGCCTGCAAGTATTTAGTCAACGTGATAAATGATACTAAAGCATCTCAAAAGCAATGAATTAGAATTAGCGTTTTGAGACTCCATGAATACTTTGAAAACCAAAACTACTAAGAACTTGTTTAAGCGATGACAGTTAAGCAATATATTTGGGAAATAGGATATACAATTTAATCCTTCACTAACCTATAACTATTTTTCCAACAAGGATGTACAAATTTGATTGTGAGCTCGAGCTCTTTTTTAAATATTATTTTACCAGAGGCTTTTCTCTTTCTTTACCCTAAGCATCCCTTATTATAAAGGGGCTTATGATTACAGTCCTTTCTTTGCTTTTTCTCACGTTTTGCTCTTCATTTGTTTTTTCTTTTATCTATCCGTTTCATCAATATTTACCCTGAATGAGCCTGCCTTAATTAGATCACTGACGTTTCTTTTATTATTTGCCTTTTAGTCAAATTAGCAACCAATAAATACCCCTTACAGAAATCCATAAAAACTGGCTAGATACATACTTTTTTTTCTGAATAGGGTTTTAGGTAGCATTGAAAATTGACCGCATGACTGCCAATAACTGTAACGGAAGTTACGAATGTCTCAAGAGCGGAGTCTTACTCGAAGTAGTGCGCGCTCGCAGACCGCTGAAAGCAAAGATGGGTCAAGGTTTCGCATTTTACGCACCTTTTTCTCTTTCACTGTATTATCGAACCCGGCTGTCAACATTCACTCCATCATTTTGCTCGTAAAACGTTAATTAGGAGCAGTTCCTTTAAAGGCGACTGAAAGCAGCGAATAGGCATAATGAGGGTAATTTAATTAAATTACGTCTCCGGTTTTGCCTGCCATGTCATCCTGCGTGCGGAGAAATTGTAATTATAATTTGTTGTAAAAGGTAATGCAAGTTAGTCACGCCTAAACCGTTTAGTCATTGATCAAGAAAGATGGGCTCTTTGTAAACACTCGCAAATGATGTAAAATCTCTAGGTCATTTCTAGTAACATGATAATCAAATTTTTTCCCTTCACCTCTAAAACCAGTTAAACATTTAAAACGCTCGAAATGTAACGAAAACAAAGCAGAGAGTTTTGCAATTGCGTATTTATTCCACACCGGGCGTGTAAAAAGTGCTTCAAAGTCCTTCAAGGATGATGGAGTAGAAAGGACCTTTCAAACTTTAATACCATTAACGCATTAGATTTCCTGCGTCAAGAAATAAATTAAAGAGAAAATTTGTTAACCGACATAACACTGTTATTTCAGCCTCGATGCCGTTAGAAGGTATAGTAAAATAAAAATAGGCTTGAATACCGTTGCAAATGTGAACGACCCCCTTATCGTTAGTGTTTCGATCTTACGACATTTATTAATGTATTAAACTGCCAGGAAAAGAGTCTGATTATAAAGTTTCTTCTTAAAGATTTCATTTTATTCAGGAACAGTATTTCTAAATTCGAAACCTGCGAATATGCAAATTGGTAGATGAATTTTAACGAAGTAGAAGAACGTTAATATAAAAATGAAAGTATTTTACCTCCTTTCTCCCGCCTCCAGATTCTATATGCTTATTTAACAACTTTTATTATGTCGTTTCCTGCGTATCATGGGCGGGAGGGGTTCTTTGCCTTGCAAAAATGTAGGAAAAAATATTCAAAGAAAAGAGAAAATTATAGATGACTATATTGAAGAAATGGTATAGCAGTATTTTTATGCATAAAAGACATAACAAAAGCGATTGTTACGTACTGAACAATGAATTGGCAATGTCCGTGCACATCACAACTTGATATTAAACCAGTTTTGTATTATCTCATTATTATTATTATTGCAAGTTCAGGAGAGTTGTGCACTTTATCTTTCACCCCGGTTTTTTTCTCTAATTCATCAATTTCTTTTTCTTTTTTTTAGTTTTAGGCAAATAATAATATAGGGTGCGGCAATATGACTCCCCCACCCACATTTCAATTTTATTGCTGTGCCAAATCGGGAAAGTCGTATTGCCGCACCCGTGCTAATATTAGAAATTAGCTTTATTTTCCTCTTGAAGGACCACTTGCCATTGGTAGACGCCCGTGCCCTTGTTAGTTATCGCCAGGGTGTGATCAGGAAAGGATAGTGTTAGTGATAGGGTTGACATCCCATGCATATCCTTTGCATCCAATTATATGAATATTTGTTTAATTTTAAGAGCCCATCTAGTGACTGCCTACTTGGCCATAAATCACCGTTCTTACGACAGCCTAGTACTAGGCTAAATTAAAATAACAATATGTAAAACAAAACAAAAAACAACAATGAAAATAAAAAGGAAAAAGGAAAAGGGCAACAAGCAGAAAACGCGCTCCGGCGTCAGGGGTACGCCAGCCTCATCCCGGCGACGGAACTTGCAACCTACAAAGAAACGACAACAACAAAAAACAGATAGTTAGTCATAAAGTTCACAATTCAGTGTGCACGAACTCGTCCTGATAACAAGGGCCAAGCGGTAACGATCCCACTCGTCCAAATACGGGGACAGGTAGCGTGCGCGAAGATCACCCAGAATGCAACAGTCAACAAGAATGTTCCGAACAGTCTGGGGGACAACGTAGAGGTTGCAGTAAAGAGCAGGCAAGCGTTCTATCAAATGGCGGTGCGTCCCGCGACTGTGTCCAATTTGGAGACTACATAAACCAACCTGAAGCCGTCCCGGCATTGAGGGGTAGGTCCATGGGAACAGTCGCGGAGCAATGGCATGCAACTTTAGGTTTCCCTCGACCGTTTTCCATCTTCTTTGCCAAGTAGTTCGGAGACCTGCCCATATCTCTGCCATGAAATCGATGTGAAGAAGAGCGAAACGCTGGTCTGGCCGCCCCGCCTGCGCGAACTCTTTGGCGCCATCATCGGCGCGCGTATTACCCGCAATTCTTACGTGTCCAGGAAGCCAGCAGAAGATAATCTCGAAATCCGCCCAGTTTGCCAACAGCGTGGCAAAACGGATATCGCGAAACAGGGGATGCGGTGACTCTAATGTGTCGAGAGCACTCGGGGGCGCTCTTAGTCGCTATAAATCACAATCCTGTCTCAGAACCTGGTACGTGGCGTGATCTCTCCTACCGAGCGGTGTATGGCAACCGGTTCGGCCGTGAAAACAGACGCAACACCTGACAAAACCCCGCTGACTTCAAACAGAGGAGATAGGGCGTGGAACTCGACCCACTCTTGGGACTTGGAGCCATCCGTATACACTGGCAAGATTTCAGCGTGACACAAGGTGTGCTCCAAAAAGGCTGAACGCAATAGTCCTGGTGCTGTTGAAGATTTGGAGCAGAGGCGTGGCGACAAATGGTCAAAGCTGCTACCCTCCAGGGTAGCAACATGGACAGAACCAGGGCTACTACCGGCCCGAGAGCTATACCTAGCTCTTAAAGGAGTTTCTTGGCCCTAAACCCAAATGATTTAGGGTATGACTGGCGTCTCTCGGCGGCATAGACACCATCGAGATCAGCTGCGAAAGCAGTGAGAGCTGTTGGCGACTGAGGGAGGCGCCGGGCTCGCGCTACAGGCGAATAATAAACGGTGCAAGGCGCAGAGCGAGTTGCATTTCCACAGCATCGACAAGTAGGCTCTCAATGGGAGAAGTGCAAAAGGCACATGTTGCCAGGCGAATGCCGGTGTAGTAGATCGAGTCCACCTTCTGCAATTCAAGCTCGGCTACGGATGCATAAAACTCGCATCCGTAGTCGAGCTTTAAACGAACAAAAGATTGTTAAAAAAGTAAGGCAATAGCCATATCAGCGCTCCATGCGTTGGACGTCACGGAACGTAGAATATCCATGCCTTGGTTATAAGAAACCCTAAGGCTGCGAATATGAGACTTCCAGATGAGGCGTGGGTCAAATGCAAGACCAAAGAAACAGTGCGACTCAACCACTTCCAGGCGCACCCTATTTAGAAAAATGTCTGGGTTAGGGTTAAACTGTGAATGGCGGCAAAAGAAAACCACCTTGGTCTTGGCTAAGGAAAACCGAAGCCTGTACGGTTCGGTATAGGGAGAGACGCGGTGTGATGCTTGTTGGAATCGACGCTCCAGAGTTGTCATCTTGGCCGCGCAAAAAGAGATCGAAAGGTCGTACACATAAAGCGTGGTGAGAACATCTTCTGGCAGCACCGATGTAATGCCGTTAGTGTTCTGGGCAAAGAGTGCGACACTGAGGAGACTTCACTGCGGAAACCCTCTTCTGGCTCCAATGGGCTGAAGAAAGCTTCCATCCCCCCAACTCGTACGGGGAATCGACGATCTCGCAAAAATTCGGATATATATATATATATATATATATATATATATATATATATATATATATATATATATATATATATATATATATATATATGTGTGTGTGTGTGTGTGTGTGTGTGTGTGTGTGTTTGGAGGCGTCCATTCGCTCACATCGTGTGGATAGTCTCCATGATACCGTATCGCCATGCGTTATCATAGGCCTTCTCCAGTTCGAAATACAACGTGGCCTAATGTTGTCTACGAAGCAAGGTCTCACAGACGGTGTTTTCCAGTCGAAGCAAAGCATCCGACGTGGAGTAGAACTTGCGGAAGCCGCACTGTGCAGAAGTCAGATGGCCTTTGCTGTCCAGAAAAATCTTGCGCACGCAGGAGGTTAGATAGATTAAACGTAAACCTGCAGGTGGTAGAGTGATCTCTCCCCGGTTTGCGAAAGGCAAGCACGATAGCGATTCGTCAGGAATCTGGAAGGATACCAGCTACACAAATCCTGTTGAACCAATCTAACAAAGGCAATGCCTTGCTCACCTAGGTGTCGACGCATGGCGTACGGGACATCGTCCAGACCAGGAGCGGTGTCTGCGCACGAAGCGAGAGCGGAAAGCAACTCACTTAGAGTAAACCTGTCTTCGAAGGGTTCTCCGCGTCTAGAGGTAAAGTCCAGTCGGCGGCGTTCCGCGACACAACGACGCACATTGAATGCTGGCGGAGCATCATCCCGGCTAGAGAATGCGGAGAAAGGAGTCTTGAAGGATTCCGCCACGTACGCGGGGTCGGAGATTGTGGTGCCATTCTCCTGAAGAACGGAAGGGGGTCCTGCGAGAACTTACCCCAAATTCTTTTAACTCACTCCCATACCTCTGCTAGAGGGATCTTTCCCGTCAAGTGAAGACATGTATGCCCTAATAAGAGCGGCCGGCGTGCTTCGAAATATACCGGAACCTAGCCCTGGCCCTAGCTCTAGCCCGACGAAATTCACCGACAGCGAAATTGTTCGGGCGGCGCTTATACCGCATGCAGGCATAACGTTTCTGAAGGCAGTCTCTCACTCGGCTGAGCACCATGGGAGTGTTTGGCGTGCAAACGGCCAGACCTTATAGGAATACTAGTTCGGCCCACGGTGATGAGGTTGCCGGAGAAAAACTCAACGGCCTCATCAGCCGACCTAAATTCCTCGACTGAGATAGAGAAGTCAGTCATTCCCTGAAATGCGCACCACGCACCAGCGCCAAGCACCACCGGGGGGGCTCTCGTGCGACAGCGGCCTATAAAATGATATTTGAATGGAAAAGTGATCACCTCCATGGATGTCATCGACCCCCGCTAAATCCAAAATCAGACTGTGTATCCGGAGAACAAAAAAATTGTTCGAGAAAAGAAAATGAAGCGTTTTCGTGCAGTGATGGGTAAACTCTCCACATTTAGGACACCTATCACCAGTTCGTCCATCTGGTTGGCAAAGACTTGATTGACCTTGTGGAATAATCGAGTAGTTTCCCTAGAGGGGGTGTCTCCCGTTCATTCTCCGAGCAAATGAAAGGGTCTCGGCAACCGTGCAACGACTCGGCGGAAGTCCCCTACATCTAAGTCGGCTGGTGGTCGAATGTACGCGGAAATAACAGTATACCTCCTATCCAGGTGCACCTGCACAGCTACTGCCTGAAAGGAGGTATCTAAAGCGAAGAGAAGTACTGATACATCATGCCGGGTTTAAATCGCGCATCTTCCTTCCCGGACCCCATCTCGTGGCAATACAGGGCGTTAAACCCTTATACCCCGGTAGTGTGGGAGTGGGCACCAGCCTAGCATGGACCCCTGCAAAAATATGGCTAACGGGGAGCAGGAGGATACTAGCATCCGCTTCTCTTCCCAATTCGCACGGAGTCTGCGGCAATTCCATTGAAGGAATTTGCTATCCAGGCCTAGCTCGGAGTAGATGCAGGAGCCGTCTTCGAAGAGCAGACCTTCACGGGAATGGCCGTACGCTTCCCGGAGACATAACTCTGAGCGCTGTTTGCCGGACAATGCGCTAAAGGCACTATCGCCTTCGAGGAAGTATCGGGGGAGGTTTAGCTCGACATACGACTGTTTTCCTCTCTCCGCCTCCGGGGGGCTTCGGAGGTTGGGGTCCCTCTTTTTGAGGATCCACCGTCTCCAAGCCACCCAGCCTACCACTGAAAGGTGGTTGAAGGAGCCGAAACTCGTTTAGTGCTGTCCTCCTTTAAGAAGGCAGCTTTAGGAACCCCGAAAGAATGCCTCACGACCAACTTCAGGGGTGTTGCCTCATGTTTGTCTAAAGATTCGGTGGAGGCGCGGGGACTTTTCGCCTTGCGGGGCACGGTCACGCCTGGGGAAGAGAGGAGAGCGCTGGTTTTAGTTCGGACTGGGTGTGAACCTTTTGTGCCGCCAGCTTTACCCCCTGTCATTTCCGACTGACGCTGATCAACTCTTAAAAATGGACCTGTGTCACATCGGCTTCATTGGAGTCTTACGAGCGTAGTTCCTAAGGACCTGCCTCCAGTAAATCTTGGAGCTGACTAAGGAGCAGCAGTCTTTTTGCTGGTCTCCCTTAGTGTACCAAGGCGTGTTTATCCGTGTTATTATGGTTAGTTTTTATTCGTGTTATTGCCGTGTGTTTGTATTTATGTAGTTTATTTAAAATAATAAGTTTTTCTGTGCTGGTGGCTGTCAAATGAACGCGCTAAAATAAAAAAAAAGTACTTCTGGACTTCTCTTTGTGGGATTGCCCCCGGTAGCATTCGTAATTGGCTCCTTAAACCCCCTTAAGTAATCTCATTTGACAACTTGATTTGTAGATCTCTCACATATTTTCACTTTAATAAACTTTACTTTCATAAAACTTTCAAAAATTATCTAGGTTTGTCTGATTTTCTTGGGTTTTTTTTTCATGAAAATCTACTCAAAATGGTGAAGTAAAGGCCATTACTCTGAAACCTTCAGCAAATTCTCTCGGATTTGGACTAAAAGTGACTTGATAATGCTATCCCCAACTTGATAACTTCTCACCATCATTTTTATTACCATACTTTCCATAATGTTTGATTTCCAGAAAATACTCATTTGCATCCCTTACATCTTGTTGAAAACTAAGCCATCTTTGTTGTCAGCAAACTCTCTCAGGAATCCATGCATTGCACTAGACTTCCTTGTATATTGTGTATTAGATGTCCAGACAACTCCCTTGACTAACTGCTTCTCTCCTTTATTTTGCTTTGCCCCATTTTAATAGAACCAATACCAAGACCTTTCTTTTCAAGCCCCGTCATAGGTTGACCATCCATGGACGACCGTGCATTCTTGGTTGTTGCACCGTTTGATGCAATGCCCTTTCACCCGCTTCCGGTGTAATTGATAATAACATTAAAGATTCTTCCATTCTAAATCCTCTCCAGCATTTTAAATTATTAAACTTATTTAAAACCCATGTTTTTACTTTCGTCGGGGTGATCTCTGTTATCCATTGGTCCCCAAACCCCTCTTTTATCACTTCCACTGTATTCTGGTTACAATAACGCTTAGATTTCTACCATTGAGGACGGTATATTTGGATTTTTACTTGCAACAATTTTGCTCTCACTGTTTCCTTTATAAAATTGCGAATTTTCATCATACCAGTCTCGAGGTTATGTTCATCTGTCATTACTATTTTCTCTGGCTTATTCTGCTCACAATCCCTACTATGACTGGGCAAAAATTCACTTCAATCTAAGTTATTTTTCATTTGTAATAAATATTACTTTCAGGATCATTATTTTCTGCTAAATATCTTTCATTTATTATTAAAAAAAATGACATTCTCCGTTCATAGTTTGTGCATTTTCTCATCGGATAATTTCTCACGAGTGTTCATCTTTGCCGTCATACTTCATTCAAGCGAGTAGCCACTTCTTCACATTTCTTCAATTAAACAATTCTTCATTTCCACCTCGCCACAAGAGGTTCTTGTTCGCGCCTTTAAATTATTGGTCTATTTGCGAACTTTTAATATTAGTTTAAAATAAGACCAGTCCAGGTATTTCTATTTGCCTAAAGTTAACCAGTGCAAACCAACGAGGCATTGCGCCAGAAAGTTTGTGACAGGTTAGAAATAAAAGTGGTGAAGTTGGGGGATGGGGGTGGAAAAGAGTAGAAGCTATATAGCTTAAGTTGTATGAAGAGCAGACTAGTTGCGGCAAATCTTTAGAGCATGCCCACCAAACACGAGGTAGATTCCCCTGCGGGCCTTTTGGAATCGGGAAGAGGCATAGACTTCCAGATGTCAGCTGCAGCACGGTTGCTCATGCGGCACCTAACACCCACTTGCGATTTCCCTTTCATTCATCGTCTTTTTACAAATTCGTTTTTAGTCATCCTTTTTTATTAGTTCTCCTTTTATTCACTTTCCATGTTATTCATAACCCTTTTTAGTCATTGCTAGTTTTAGAAATTTGACTAATTATCCATTACCCTATTATCCATTACCTTTTATTCCATTACCCTTTTTATCCATCTCTGTCGCTCTCTCCATTCATCCCAGGAGTGAACATTTCCTCGTTGGTTACACTCTTTTGTTCCAAGGGTTGTCGCTACCGTTATCCGTCTATCGTCTTTCGGCCATATCTATCTGGCACACTCACAAGCAGCTGTGTTGCTTTTCAATTGCCCACAGGTGAAATTGCCTTTAAGAGTGTGGGTAGGCTGAGGAGAGTTGCGCGTTAACGGAATAGATCGCTCAAATTAGTTTTCGATTTGAGCTTTTGCACAATTTTCACTTCTCTTAACTTCACCGCCTTCTTTACAAACCTCTGATGCAAGATGTCCATCTTGGTTTATACTTTTTAGTTTTCATGATGTTAGTAATACTAATAATAATAATAATGAAAATAATGTGATCGATCATTTACTTTAAAAATGGCCTCCAATTTTATTCACCATCCTTTTACGGTTTACTAATCCTTTTTTCAATTGATGACACTAAAATCTTTTAATATCTTGTACGAAGTTAATCGATATCAAATGTGATTACTCATTGGATGGAATTCGGATTCAGGTAGTCTATACAGCATCTTTCAATATGCTGTGGCGACGGCTGGTTCGGATCCCACGGTAAAATGTAGGTACCCTGTTAAAAAAGCCTCCACAAAGTACTAATCAGTGGTAAAATCCGTGGTAAAAACAATATTAAAAATGGTAAAATATTTAGCAATGGTCCCAAATTAACCCATGTTATGGCGAAAATTGGGATGATCTAAAAATCGCCTTACGGGAGCTCGCGTTCTAATTAAGATGACAAAAAGCGATGAAAATCATCTTAAAAAATCGCTCCGTCTTTGGAGGTGAACCAAAGAACATTTTCGTTTGTATGTTTGTGCGTGCAAGTGTGCATTCATTGTTGGGGGGAGGGGGCCTTAATCTCCGAATGTATGACATGGTGGCTGGGTGAAACGACATAAGTTGTTACCAATCGGGAATTTGACATCCTTTGTTTTTTTGTTATTGAAGAAATACCACTTGTAGTAGTTTTCCTTGAGTTCGAATCCTCAGGCGGATGGTTTGATCCCACTTGTCTGCATGGAGGCCATCAAATCTTGACTCGATTTGGGTCTTGCTTTGCCTCGCGAGAAATATCGAAGGGTTGACGGGAGATGCTTCCGTTAATGCTAATATTTGTTGGCTAAATCTTTAAGAACCCATTTACTTTTCTTGTTCCCACTTATCCACTGAGGGGCGTTCAAGTTTCTACTTGAATTTGTCCCTCTTGTAAATACTTACTCCTTGATATTTATAATGAACCAGTTTATTAAATACACACCTATAATTTAAAGTTAAGGTGTTCTCGTCCAGTCTTCATCTTTAGGCTTTTTCATTATTATTTTTCTATTCGTTCACCTTTTCATATATCCTTCCCGTTCATTCTTTCTCTCCAGTGAATGTCAATGTAATCACTTTCTCCATTTCTCCTCTGTTAATATAAATTCTCGGACATTTTAGTTACCACCCACCAGGTTTTATTAAACTATTTTTATAACTACCCAGAAGTTGAATCTTAATCATAAATTGTACTTTTAAACAACGCATCAGAACACATTCATACCGCTTGAGCATAACAACCACACATTTTATCATCTTTTAATCAACTTACTTAGATGTTTTTTGTCTAAGACGCAGTCATTTGCCCCATCCTCTTCTTTGAAATACCCGACCGTAACACCCAGGCCAAATAACGCCAATCCTTGATACGGATGCCCTGAATGAGAAGCTCCTGTCTTTTGTGGCAAAAGTAAGGGAGGGGGGGGGAAACCCCGGCCCGCCCAGAGGTACTTGAACCATTGTTCCTGCCATTTGTGGCAACAGGAAATGGGGAGGGGGATCCCGGTCCGTTCAGAGGTACTTGAACCATTGTTCCTGCCATTTGTGGCAACACGAAGGGGAGTAGCAAATCCCGGTCCGTTCAGAGGTACATGAACGATTGTTCCTGCCATTTATGGCAACATGAAATGGAGGGGGAATTCCGGTCCGTTTAGAGGTACTGGAAGCATTTTTCCTGCCATTTGTAGCAACACGAAAGGGAGGGGGGGAATCCGGTCTGTTCTAAGGTACTTAAACCATTGTTCCTGCCATTTGTGGCAACGTGAAAGGGATGTAGAGAATCTCGGTCCGTTCAAAAGTACTTGAACCATTGCTCCTGCCATTTCTGGCAACACGAAAGGAATGGGGGTAATTCAGGTCCGTTCAGATGTACTGGTACCATTGTTCCTACCATTTGTGGCAACACTAAATGGAAAGAGAGAATTCCGGTCCGTTGAGAGTTACTTGAACTATTGCTCCTGCCATTTGTGGCAACACGAAAGGGATGGGTGATTCCCGGTCCGGTTTAAAGTTCTTGAACCATTGTTCCTGCCATTTGTGGCAACACTAAATGGAAAGAGAGAATCCCCGTCCGTTTAGAGGTACTTGAACCATTGCTCCTGCCATTTGTGGCAACACGAAAGGGAGGGGGGAAAATCCTGGTCCGTTCTGAGATGCTTAGACCATTGATATCATCGAAAACGCAGAAAGAATAATAACGCCAGGGAGTGGCTGTTGCACAAGCACTCGGCCCAGCCCCAACGTAGTCCTTTTTTCGTACTTTTACGCACGGAAAGATTAACAAGTTTGTGGTAATCTTAGTAATGCAAGCATTTTTCGAAGAGTGGAACAGTCTTCATTAACTTTCTGGTCCCGATGCCTTCTGTGGTTTGCGGGTTTTTTTCATACAAAACATCGCACTCTCGTTTCTTTTTTTTCCCTGAGTATCCAGAAGATATATTTATTTAGAGATTACAATATAATAAAATACTCCTAAATTCTAATACTCGATCAAAGTCTTGAATACTGAATCTAAACAATTTGAAAAGCGTGTAAAAGTTCAGCATTTTACCCACTTCGGTCGACAGTTCAAATATAATGGAGTAAATTATGCACCCCGTATGGAAAATATTTCCATTGAGATGCTACCATTTAAATGCAATGGTTCGCTACTTCTGGTTAACCCAGTGGATATGGCGTTAGATTTATTATGCTTAGGTAACGGGTTCAATCTCAGCGAAAGTGGACACAAAACTTCAGCTTTTGTCTTCCCTTCCTCTCACCCTCTCCTCCGCCCTGGCACTTGCCGGTGTGGATACTAATATCGCCATAGCCCTAAGTCGAAACTGGTTCCTCCCTTCAGCCCCAAAACCCTTCTCTGAGGCACGAAAAACGTGACTGATCGTGGCTGATGTCAAAATGCAATGCTTCCAAGCACCTACCCCGCCCCAAGGTTCGACCCCTGGTGCCTTTTAGCTCACCAGCGATTGTCATTTTGATCTTTCTGTTAATTTCATTATCCGGTCGGAAGATCTAGTACACGATGCGAGGGCAAAATGTTGAAACCTACCTACTGATTTGCTCTATAAGAACTGTAGCGGTTGAGAGGGGCAAAAAAAAAAAATAGTCGTTTTAAACTGTTTAAATTGAGTCTATTTAAGACGTTTGTAAGGGCGAGGGGCGAAAACCTCCTCCCCGTCTGTATTCAGCCACACTCAACCACCGCTCCGACGATTTCTTTATTTTCTGATTCATCCTCCGCTTTTCATCACCTTTCTGGGGGCAACTTAACATGGTGGAATTGGCAATGAAATCGAAGGGAGAGAGAGGATCTCTTTTCGTAATGGTCCTCTTCAAAGGAGACCGATCATCTCAATCGTAGAGTAGAGTGTAAGAGAGATCTAACCATCCCGATCGCCAGCGAGACCAACATTCAAATAAGAAAAATTCACAATCGTCGCTGAAAGAGCAGCGAATCGTTTACTTTGGTAATTCCGGGCCTTAAAAAAATCCCTTTGATCCTTAATAGTGGAGACGGATTAGAGGCAATATTAAATTTATTAAATTTAAACAAACCACTCCGATCTGAAGATGACCTATTCTTAATCGTTCCGTAGAATTTGAGATCCTGGGGATCTCATCCTGATCATTTAAATCTTTACCATTTGCTTCTTTTGGTCAATTTCGGTTTGTTAGATAAATGAATAAGATACAAATATTTGGGTTATTTCAATGCAGGACTACAAAGGAAAATTCCCCAGAAAACTCTCAGAAATAGGGCAGGAATCACTCTTATAAAGGCACACCTTTGTTTCACGTCTGTTTCTTGATTTTTTTCTGTATATTTACTGCTTTATTTTACACGCATCAATTACATTGTAGCAGAGAGAACCTATAATGAAAGAATCCTACATTTAACATTAATTTGGTATAAAAATAAATGATTGCATGGAAATTGGATTTCATTACTCTCGTTTATTAGAATCTTTGTAATCTCCATTTGTCGTTCTCAGAAAATTATCTCAAATTCGTTTATCTTGGCGCCGTCTTGCAATTTTTTTACTATTTATAGATCTATTTCCCTCCTACCTGATTTATTTCTTATTTTAGGCTTTTTCTATTTATTTTTTCAATAAGCATTTCTCTTCTTTCGTCAGAAGCCCTGTTATTTTTTTTTAAGATAAATGTAACCTTTTTATATTAAATAATGGTTATTCTTATTCTTCCTCTAGAATGGCCAGTTTTGCCGTAGGAGAAATCTTAGAAAGGAATAAGCCATGGATTCAGAAGAAGTACGACTTGCTCGCTACATTCATGGAAGAAAACCGCCAGCAAGTCTTCTACCTATTTGTATTCTACGTCATTACCATTGCTTTGTTCTTTGAACGGTTCCTTCGTAAGTAATAATATATAGCGATGATTACAAATCATGAAACTTAAAAAATATATCCCCTCAGTTATAGTGAATAAAAAGATGACTTGACTGAACTAAACCATTTATTGTTTCGATACATGCATATATACGTGTATTTTGCAATTAACTAATCCCTTATTCTCTTCTGATGCGAGAATTCCCATTAGTATCCATCCTTCTTGTTCCAGATTACTTGTTCATGGCAGAACATACAGACCTCCGCCATATAATGGGAGTAGGCATTGCCATTACACGAGGTGCAGCAGCCTCGTTGTCGTTCTGCTACAGCCTCCTGCTACTGACGATGTCGCGGAATCTGATGGCGAAACTTAAAGATTTCTCGATTCAGCAGTACATTCCGATCGATTCCAATATTCAGGTAAGCTTCCGTCCTCTAAATAAGTGCCGGGTTTTCAAGCCCTTTTTTGGGCATAACCACTGGACATCTAAAATCGGAGCTGTTGTCGAAAAACCTCTGATCATCACGGAAGTGCCAGAATATTTCGTTTCAATCATGATTAATCTTATCACGAAAGATTAAGGTACTTTCTGCTTATTATTTCATAATTCAACAAGATTTCATCTCTAAACCTTTGCATAAACAAAACAAAAAATTAAATTTACTTGTTAAAATTTGTCTAAAATTATCTCTCGTGATTACCGATCGTCTGTTTATGTTTGCGTTGCTTCCTGATGCCTTTGCGGCTCGGATTCTCTAAATAGAATAAAAAATGGTTAATGAAGTTTAACAATCAGCTAACACATTAACTGTCCTCTTAGCTCAGCTTATTTTTTTTGGCAAATTACTTTCATTTATCCTGAAAGTCTTTAACGCGCTTCATGAAATATCACCTAGTTCATACCTGCCTGAGTGCTAGTATTCGCCATTCTGCAGACTAATATAATATGTAAATCTGTTTGGCCTACGTGAGTTGCTATTTTTATGAGCAATTCGAGATGAGTCAATTTCAACTATTATTCTTCTGAATTACGATTTTTAATGAGGTTTGCTTCGAACTTATTCAAAGTTTTTTTTTCTATTTGAAGGGTTGAAGAATAAGAGTATGTGTGTGTGAGTGTGTTTGTGTATATATATATATATATATATATATATATATATATATATATATAATGTGTGTGTGTGTGTGTCTTTTTAGATCTGTAACTTAAGAGTCGAATTGATTCCCTGGTATCTTAGTTGCATAAGTAGATTGCTTACATTCTCTTCATTGGGGAAAGGTTAGATAGGATGAAAAACGATCTGTACTTAAGCTTCGAATTTAGTCGTTTTTATAAGAGCACTTTCGCACATTTATCCTTAGTGTTGAAAGTCTCCATGTCCATCTCATTAGATTTTTGCACGAAAAATTTAATTTATTTTAAAGGTTTTCTGGTATTGAACAAAAGGATAGCTCTTGTGGATATAATCTGCTAAAGGAGATAATAAATGTTTTTCTATGAACACCACGAGATATAATAAGGGTATTTATAGGAAGGCTTTATCTTGTAAATGCTCACCTTAGGAAGTTGTATATCGTTTCCTATATTGTGATTGAGACTAAAAAAGAAGATTTCTGATGTAGCTTGGACAACCATTAAATAGCCTACCCCTGGGCAGTTGTGACCCATCTCAACACCCACTGGGCTTTGCTTCATTGGCCACGTTGGATAGACCCTGATGAAGTTGCCCCCTCTCTAGGTCCCAAGTGCGCAAATAATCACCCCTCTTGGAGTCTTATTCGCAAATTTTTATATGGCCGCAGTAGAAGAGAGTTTTCGCAAAAGTACCCAGGACCCATATCTTCTGCCAATACATAGACGATATATACATAGATCTACAGTCGAAAGAAGAAATACAAACACTTCTACAAGCATTTAAAGAATGTTCGTCCCTCAACTATACAGTTGAGAGATCCAAGACAACCAACTTTCATTTCTTGACACTTTAACTACTATAAACAATGACAAGATTACCACGAAAGTATACGTTAAAACCACCAATCCTGGCCTCTGCATGA